>NQII01000055.1:72512-102369 GCA_002778355.1 Clitarchus hookeri | reverse complement strand
GGAAGTATGGGGTGCAGGTGTTGAAGGCAAATGTTAGGTGTTAGGGGGAACGATGACTCTTCTGCGGCAGCTGTGGATGCTGAAGAAGTCCGGCATTGGTAGCTGAAGATCAACTGGTGGTTCTCGTGAGGAGAGCGTTAGAGAGCAAACAGAGCAGAGAGCCTTGACACTACTTGTGCGAAGACGATCTGCTGATGTGAACTGTTGTTCTGTGGCTGTGCAGGGGCATATATTCTCTTGCGCTGGGGGTCGTTTCGGGTGCCCTCGCGCTTCGGGTAGCTTTGATGGGGGTGGCTTCTCCCTCCTGGGTGGAGCCAAACTCTGCTGCCATCTGTCGAGGTAGTAGGAAGCAGGCATCCCTGCTATGCGGGGTTGAGTTAGCTGCGCGAGCTCAGGCGCAGTTTCACTGGCATGGTTTACTCGTATATTCCCATTTCACATGGTTTTATTTAAGGCGGGGGTAATTTAATATATTCTTCTTCCGGGTGTATTACGGTCTCCAGGCATCCACCTTATTATAGGAGACGTAATGTTGGCTTGGGTAGCTGCATTTCAGGGTTGTATCACTTGTAGGACACGTGGCGCACACGTGATGATACATAGTTGCAGCAAAAAAGTAGTAGTCTATAAAAACATCATGCGTCAAAGTATTGCTATTGTTGTTATTAATTTGGTTCTTAGAGGATAGTAAGTATTTAAATTTGTTAATAGGGGTGTGCGAACCTTCGCATTTTCAAAGTTGAATCAAAGACTTCTGTACCTTCGACTTCATCTTCGAATTAAAAAATCTTTGAGTGAAAAGTTGAACATTTTCACCAAGTGTTTCCCCTCCCCGGGGTCTTTATGAACTTTGAAAGTATTCCGGTATAAGGAAGCACATCTGGAAATGAAAGCCTCAGTAGAAAAGGTGCTAAATTTCCACTGTTTTTCAAACAAAGTTTGTAGTTTTTTGTCCCAAGCTCCACCACACTGAGATAACAATCTACCAGCTTGACATAGACGAGGGTGCATCAAGGGTGGATCGGAAAGGGGGGANAAGTTTGTAGTTTTTTGTCCCAAGCTCCACCACACTGAGATAACAATCTACCAGCTTGACATAGACGAGGGTGCATCCAGGGTGCATCAAGGGTGGATCGGAAAGGGGGGAAAAAAAAAAGGAGGGAAGGAATGTTTTTACAGCCCAGCCCTTTCCTTTGTCTCTTTCTTTCTCCCTCTGTCTCTTTTTTTGTTAGGCAAGCAAGAAGCCGGGCCTCATGCCCACAGCCTGTAAACAGTAGGCTGTGGAAACCCTTGTGTAGTAGTGTCAAGCCAATCCTCCTAGCCAGTGTTCTGGTGATCACAGAGACACCTGTGGAAAGGCAGCTTAGGAGGGTGACCGACCATAACATAACACAAATACAATGTGAACTTTCTGTCTCATATATTTATGTTTCTTTGCCTTTCTAATTTTGACATGGCTATTTTGTCTTCATGCTATTACATTGAAGTGTGGATGATGATCAATTCTGTATGCATTGCTTGACAAAATGCATTATCAGTTTTTTATTTTGTTCCCTTAAAAAACTATCCACACAGGTTCAGTTTGACTTATGTTTATATTTTTAAAAAAAATTATTGTGTTTTTTAGTTTAAATTGTTTTCCCACAGGTTATTAAGAGATATTATTATATCATGTTTATTATATTTTAGTAAAGATTTATTATATAAAGTATTTTGCATATGTAAATTTAATATATCAGTTTTGTATATTATTTGAAGACGTGTACACATGAAGTTTCCCCAATATAGTTTGAACATAGAAAGTGTTCCCTTCATATTCATTGTAAAAAATGTTCTATTATATTTACTATTTTATTTGTTACATTTTCATGTTAAAAATTTATTCTGTGCGCATTTATTTTTAATCTTCCTGTTCTTAAACAAATATTTTATACCAACCCAAGTTTAAATCATCAATTAGTCTACATTTCGATTTTTGAAAATAACTCTGTTTTGAGAGTAGATATTTTGCAAGTAACAATAACCTTGTGTATTGCAAAACCTATGCATATATATATTTAAGTACACCATTTTTGTTTTAAGCCTATTACTTGACTGTCAACAGCAACAAAACATGTAAACAACCTTACGCATGCTTACTGTTTTCTGAGTTCAGAACTAAGTATTTATAAAAATATAGACCAACATTTTTTTTTGTTTGTTTGTTTTTACTACAACTTGCATGGATTGTTGTATTAGTCTAGTTACTTTTTGGACATTGTAAAATTAAATAAGTTAAAATTTCCTTTTTGGTTTTATATCCCATATTAAACGGGGAAATTTTACGTTGTCGAAAGCAGACATGGGAAAATTATACTTTGGTTTTTAATACTTTATATACACGTTTATTTCATGCATATTCTCGGCAAGGATATCATCATTGTAGTTCAGCAGTCACTTTTTGTCTCCTNTATATACACGTTTATTTCATGCATATTCTCGGCAAGGATATCATCATTGTAGTTCAGCAGTCACTTTTTGTCTCCTTTCAGGTCATAATGCATCCCAGTCTCATTTGTATAAACTTCATATAGTCCCTAATCCCTCCTGCGGCGCCTCTAGTACAGATTTGACCCATCTCTTGTTTCAGTGTTCCACTGGCTGCGATCAAAGTTCATTGTATTCTGCCCTTCAACTGCTTCGTGTGAGGTNCATCTCTTGTTTCAGTGTTCCACTGGCTGCGATCAAAGTTCATTGTATTCTGCCCTTCAACTGCTTCGTGTGAGGTTTCCTGTCTCTTACCCTTCGGTACTTTTTCATGACCCTCAAGTAGTTTGTGACGCTTTCGCTCGGTTTTTACTTGAGCGCTATGATATCTGATTTTGGGATTTTGGTGTCCTGTTAGTTGTCCAAGGTGACCGACCTTCTACTACCTTGCTATCCCTTGTTCCATGGCCTTTCTTTCCCTCCATGGTTGATGGACCTCTACATAGAAGAATAGTATTTGTGCTCCCGTCTGGTTTTGTCCCTTGTTCGTTTTTCCGGTGGTTAATACAGCATATTTGTCTTTGCTCCTATTTTTCGGTTTTGGCAGTGGGCTTTGCTGTTGGCCACATTACCACCAAAAAAAAGTAATAGTAATAAATAATTGTGAACACAACAGAAAAATGTGGAGGAACCTCGATACATTGTTCCCTTATTCATGTTTATTTTACAGGTTTCCTAGAAACTTTCTTTCTAAATTGGTTATAAACGCCAGCTAGCATAAATCTTTTTCATATATATTTTTTATGGATTTTGTGTGCATGTTTTTTTTTCGGATTTTTGTTGAGGGCCGTTATCCTATTATCCAGAATTATGTTCGGCAATGTCATAGCAGTTAATGTATTTATCCCGCGCAGGAGTTCGGCGGCACCAAATGGGACTGGATATACGGAGTATGGTAGTTTTTATCAAGTTTGTAGATATCTTAATGTATAATGATTACTTTCTTGCAGATTTTGGTATTTTAATATTTCAGTTTTCAGCAGTACAAGATTAGGGTATTTTTTATTCCATTGCTCAGTATCTAATAGGCATACATTTTTTTTGGCAGTATCAGTACAAATTAGTTGAATAAACTTGAAAACTGTAGGCCACTATAAATTAATATATATTATTTTTAAATCCTTTGACTTCGATTTTCTTTGAAATTCCTTTGCATGATGTAAGCTTTGCTTCGACTTCGCTTCATTTTTCAAAAAAAGACCTTCGCACATGCCTATTTGTTAATCATGTGAAATTTATGATGAGTGTCCTGGTTGGCTCTCATTTCGCCATTGATAATTGGATGAGTAGTATGGCATGGTCAGATGACAGCTAATCAGAATGAAGGTAACAACATATGTGATGGAAAAGGCTTTTTCCTTTAACAGATATACCACAACCAACGTCGAGAACAGAAATGTGAGTTTAAGATTTAGAAGTCTTAAATTATATAGTGAGTAAAAAGTTTAACGTGTGTGGGTAGCACTGTTTGGATTGAACATTTTCCTCTACTAAATTATTTTCCATCCATGTACGTAGCCACTAGGGTGTAGGCAGCCTCGAGTTTGCCTTCTTCGTAAATTTCTATGCAAGCAGTTCATCTATAATTGCTGCAAGATGTTTTCATCCTCGATAATGTAAAACGAGTGATCTTTGTCAAATTTGTTAGAGAAGAAAAACGAGACAATAAAAATGGAGAACAGAATTTCTGCCTTCTAATTCCACTGCAATGTTACAGTACATATAAATTTTAATATTTACATGCATATTTAGGAACTAAGTAATATTCTCATTACCATCTTCACTTATAGGCCCAACTGCCTACTACATTAATTACTGTAGATGCAAAAACTATTTCGCAGGAATCTAATAGAAAACAGCAACACAAAACCTGTACAACTACAAAATTGCCTAAAATGTAGGGCTACAACAAACATATTTCTCCCTTCTTCCAAAAAAATTTTTTTTACAGAATTAGCCAGACACACTTGCACTGTAATCATGAGTTGTAAATTTACACAAAGAACTCACTGTGCCTTCTGGTGTAGCTGCGCGACGACTTGCGGAAGTCGTCTCGGCCGAGAGCCAAGCAAGGGCGAATGGGAGGAGAGGGGCGAAGGCAAGACATGCTCCAGCCCTTGTTAACTGGGCGAGGAGTGGGCTTGGCAGCTACACTCACACGAGGAGACACAGGCGTGCTCACCACAGACATCTGCAAGCAACACACAGCCTCACAATACAATCCTCCTTTCTGACATCAGCTTGCACCCACCACACATTTAGCTACTCAATCGTAAATTCCTACTACTGTATTTAACCTGAATATAAGATGACATTTTATTTCAACAATCATTTACAAAAAAAATTATGGTGAAGTAAGAGAAAAAGAGGGGGGGGGGAGTAAGTCGTCTTATATTCACGTATCGCACGTCTTATATTCACGTATCGCACAGGGAAAAAATTTATTTGAGGTCAACAATTTTGCTTTGAATAATAGCAAGTGATGATTCAATGTTTTTGATTAGAAATATGTTTCAATACAATAAAAGACAAGTCACTAATATCAAAAACAAATGAAGAAACGGACAAAGAAAGCAACAACTTCCTTATATGCATATACACTGAGGCGACAAAAGTCATGGGAACCGCCTAATATCGTGTCGGACCTCCTTTTGCCCGGCGAAGTGCAGCAACTCGACGTGGCATGGACTCAACAAGTCGTTGGAAGTCCCTGGCAGAAATATTGAGCCATGCTGCCTCTATAGACGTCCATAATTGCGAAAGTGTTGCCGGTGCAGGAGTTAGTGCACAAACTGACTTCTCAATTATGTCCCATAAATGTTTGATGGGATTCATGTCGGGCAATCTTGGTGGCCAAATCATTAGCTGGAACTGTCCAGAATGTTCTTCAAACCAATCGCGAACAGTTGTGGCCCGGTGACATGGTGCATTGTCATCCATAAAAATTCCATCGTTGTTTGGGTACATGAAGTCCATGAATGGCTGCAAGTGGTCTCCAAGTAGCTGAACATAACCCTTTCCAGTTAATGATCGATTCAGTCGAACCAGAGGACCCAGTCCATTCCATGTTAAAACAGCCCACGCCATTATGGAGCCACCACCAGCTGCACACAGTTTCTTGTTGACAACTTGGGTCCATGGATTCATGGGGTCTGCGCCACACTCGAACCCTACCATCAGCTCTTACCAACTGAAATCGAGACTAATCTGACCAAACCACAATCTTCCAGTCGTCTAGCGTCCAACCGATATGGTCACGAGCCCAGGAGAGGCGCTGCAGACGATGTCGTGCTGTTAGTAAAGGCACTCGAGTCAGTCTTCTGCTAGCATAGCCCAGTACAGCCAAAGTTCGCCGCACTGTCCTAACGGACACGTCCGTCGTACGTCCCACATTGATTCCTGCGGTTATTTCACGCACTGTTTTTTGTCTGTTAACACTGACCATTCTGCGCACACGTCGTTGGTCTCGGTCATTAAGTGCAGGCGGTCGGCCACTGCGTTGTCCATGGTGGGAGGTTATGCCTGAAATTAGTATTTTCGGCACACTCTTGACACTGTGGATCTCGGAATGTTGAGTTCCCTAACCATTTCCAAAATGGAATGTCCCATGCGTCTAGCTCCAACTACCATTCCGCGTTCAGAGTCTGTTAATTCCCGTCGTGCGGCCATAATCACGTCAGAAACCTTTTCACATGAGTCACTTGACTACAAATGAAAGCCCAACCAATGCACTGCCCATTTAAACATTTTGTATGCGATACTACTGCCATCTGTATATTTGCATATTGCTATCCCATGACTTTTGTCACCTCTGTGTATTTGTGGAGTAGTTCATGCAAAGAATTTGGTCATGTTAAAACTAAGTGCAAAGATTAAAAAACAATGCTAAATTTAAGTAACCAAATAATTTGTGGAGAAATACATTTTTCCTGTGGGCAAAGTAAGAATTTCAGGGTCGTCTTTTTATCAATGCTGTCCTATATTCTTGTAATTATGGTATATCTTCATCTTCATCACCACCCAATCCAGGAAATCCATTTCAACAACTTCCCAAGCTAGGAGTCACCTTGCTCATAAACTCTCCTAACTATATTACTCTATAACATTTACAATTACAACAAAATGTGTCTAGCCAGCAAATAAATGTTAGTGCCCCTATTTATTTTCAACTCAAAAAAAAATTTAAAAACTATTTTATTACTTGTTCACACAAGCACACAGCAGAAAACTTACTACAACAAGCTGATCGAAGGAAACAATTTCTTAACAATTTCAAACAAACTTATTATTTGTTACTCAAAAAACATCATGCACTACACACACCAACAATTCACGATGTGTTACACACTCCCCTATTGGGTGTTAGGACAGTTACCATTATATGCCTTGGTTTTCTTCAGGGATTAATAGATGCTGCTTTAAGAGATAGCAATAAAAAAAATTTTGAACGCTCAAATTCCACTATTGTTTAACAACAAAATGGAAAGTACAATATTGCTACATTTGCATAAATTAGCTGCTCTTCTAGGGTATATTCATACTACATTGCTTTTGCACTCTTCTAGTGATGATGTTGCTAAGCAACCACAGCTGTTGGCGAAACATTCCCGATATGTTGGATAGATGCACCACAATGTGGCTTAGCTGAAGAGGTCAACCACCTCTGAACACAACCACCCCGTACACGAGGAACACTGGGAAAGGCACAAACAGGCAAGATGAAGAAGCAAGGCACAAAATCACGGCAACCAACACTCCTAAGCAAACATGACAGTTAGTTGTTAATAGCAAAACACACAGCAAGATTTTCCTATGTTTCTCTTATCTGCATCTTACACCTTCACTGAGCAGTTCATTGAATAGTTTAATAGCTACACTGAACCACAATTTTAAATTTTTGTACATTTTCCATTCTGTTAATAAATACTGCGAAGGCCTAAATCTTCTGTTGATTACAGTTTTTGAACTATTTGTGAACTACCAGAAGTAATATAAAATATATTTGTTTACAATTATTTAATTTTTTTAAATATTGTTTAACCTGCAGCGACATCCACTGCTTAACCATTCTACTGTATCCAGTACGCTCAAACTCACTCCACATGTTCTAACCTGAAACACCCCAATAAAGAATTGCTGCATGTGACGAGACATAAGGCCAAAATACTGCATCTTTTTGATTGAATGTTAGATATTTATCATAATTAATATGATATACATGTACTGTATATTGCTACGTAAAAATGAAAAGATGAGCAATATTTTTGAGTTTATGGCAATTCACTTGGCAGTCCTAATAAACACAAAGAATGGGGAGTTTATAATAACGTAACCCATATTACAACATGAATAATTATATAATTTTGATAACATATACAGGTTGTACCAAATTATGTTTACACCCTTTGATCCTGAATAACAGATAAACTATTAAAAGACAATCCGATAGGACTGCTTGTATTTGACACATTAAGGACAACATTGGGCATGTGTGAATGTTAATAATAGTTACAAATGTTCAAAATGTTTGCCATCAGCAGCAAGACATCATCTGCAACACTATAGAACAGAATGACTAACAGTAGCTACACTTTCCACGGAATTGGAGTCACAGGCAGTCACAATCATATCTTTCACTACATCCAGTGTCCATGGCTTTGTGGCGTACAGATCGTTCTTCACAGATAAACATCTAACCACGTTAAATCTGGACATACGGGTGGATAATCAACATTTCCTCATTGACCTAACAAATGTTTCATCCAGGAGCAACAGTACGTTTCGAAGATGATGTTTCGAAGATGATGTGGCAGAGCACCGGCCTGCTGTAAAAAGCAATTATCTAAGTAGAGTTGATGAACAGCTGGTACACTGTTTTCTTGCAACATGGTAGAGTAACTTTCTTGGCCTGCCACCATTCTGTCAAAAGAAAAATAGCCCCACAAGTCCTCTAGCAGACATAATGCACCACAATATTAAACCAGGAGGATTACTGCTTGCTCTACCACAATGTGACAATTCTGATCAACCTGGCACACAGTTGTGGCAGTTGACAGTTTATAGGTTGCCACATTGGACCAAACAATCAAGTCAGCAAAATATCCCTTGTTGTCCAACATGCTCACAACCCACTCACAAGATCCTACATGCCTATCTGGGTAGTCTTCATTCATAGCGTGAAGTAACGTTGAAATGTGGGGCATCCACTTTACTTGCTTTACAATGAGATGGACACTTGATTCACTGATGCTCAGCTTGCCATGCAGACGTAGACTTCTAGGGGGAACCTATGGATGAGTGCAACATCACCCCTCTCATGCTTCCATCGTCTGTTATCTTTTTCTTCCTGCCGCACTGTCCTTTCTTCAAATTACACACAGTTCTGTCCCTCTCTAGCTTGTCATGTAACTGTGTCATTGTTGCACGTGACTGTGGACCAGTATTGAAATATGCCCTCCATCGTCTCCGCACCTCGATCATGTTCTCACGTTTCCGCAAACTTGAAACTTGATTTATGTTGCTCAAAAGAAAACCTTGTTACCTCCACCATTTCTTCTACTATTGTAGTGTTGCTGCTCGTGGCTGCAAATGTAACTTACAACAGGAGAATGGCTACACGTGCTCACACACACCCGTGTTCTTATAGTGTCAAATACATGAATTACCATCAAATTGTCTTTAATAGTTTCTCTGTAAGTAAAGATTAATTTGAGAGACCCATTACTTGTTAACGTATTATTGTAAGACACTAATACCAAATTTAAACCAATTTTAAAAGTTATGTAGAAAATGTGACATGGAAAATGTAAAATTCCCGCTTTATAACAAACTGAACTTACGCAAATTAAGAAAAACTAAATTATTAGAGGTGAGTGTTACACTAGTATAAATGAACTGCTCATGAATGTAATAAGTATGCAGACATCTGGAATGGTTGAAAATGCCTTGCCTGTTTGTGGCTGTGAAACTTCACTCCTGATGGCAGAGGCTGGGATTTTTGCCTTCAGCCACCAATGAGCATACATTCCAGAACGGTAGATCTCTTGCTGATTCTGTGGAAATTCCCAGGGCTGTGGGGTAGATACAGGAGAAGAGTCCAAGCAGGACGACAACACTGATGGAACCACACCATCATTGGAACCAACGAATACTTTCTCTGAAGTGAAGGATGGCTGTGCGGATGTACGGGGGGTCGAGCCAAATGGGGATGTGCACACGCACTGGGCCTCAAAGTCAAAATCACTGCTATCACCTCGCTCGATGGACGAGGGAGCAACGCCAAGGCTAGAGAGCTCCCCGCCAGGATCGAGCTCCGGCAACAGGCCAGATAGGTCTGGTGAAGGGAGCGTCGAGTTGCCTGCGATGTCTGCGAGGCCAGAGTCCGACGAACGGGAGCTACAAGACACGTTCCCACAGCAGCGACACCACTCTTGCCTGTGGTTACACGTTTTGCGTCCCACATTCACGTAATGGTAGCTACGGTGTAGTCTGTGCTGGAATGCTTCGCTAACAGACGAGGGTGGTGGAAGATCTCTGTCCCTGACAGTCTGCACACTTTCTACACTGTGGTCGCTCGATGCACTCTCCTGCTGAACAAACTCCGGAGATGTCGCAGGCTCCAAGTTATACAGCAACTCTGCCACGATGGCGTTGGGCACGGGGATGATGTTGACTGGCATGTCGAGCGTGGACGAGTGTGTGGTGGGTGGGGAACTAGCTTCTGGTAAGGCAGGCATGGAGTTCGACCACCCCGACCTAGAGCTCAGCTGAATCATTTCCTGAGACTTGTACAACCTCTGCTGTGGTGCCAGTGCTGCCGGCACTAACAACTTAGTGGGCAGACTTTGCCGGGTGTCGAAAGTGCTTTCTCTCGAGGGCAAACCGGTAGCTTTCATGGCAGCATCTTCATCAATGTGAGACAAATCTTCGCAAACAAGAAAAGGGAAAGGCTTCGACACACTCTCGAAACTGGACTCGTCTGATAGAGAGCTGTCCTGTTTCATCAGCTGCTTGACACAGTTCGTTTCAGGACACGTGAGGTTCACAACCGCACTGCTCTTGTACTGCTCACTGCTACAGCCAACTTCACATAAAATATTTGAGGAACCATCGACAAACCCTTGACAACTAGCCACACTCCCTACGCACGTAGGTGGACTAAAGTACCGAATGTAACCGAAAGGATTACTTCTGCAGTTGCCCCGTGAATAGTTGTCCTCATCTGAAGTGGTGAGATCCACAGCATCTTGTCTCTGCAAAGTTGGGGAATTACTCTTGGAGCTTCCAGAAGCAGCACTGCTTGTCTCACTATCACTTTCACTTTCACATTCACTGTCTGTTTCAGTTGTACTAGACTCAATGAATGTGTGCTTTGCAAACATTGCACCCTCACTAGCAGGTTTAGGGAAGATGACACATTCTACTCTGTGGTTCCGTCGCACCCGAACACTCAACAAGTTAATTTTCATGCTAAACTGTGGGTACAACAATTTTTTGAGGAACTGCCGTGTAATCAAACCTTTCTTGATGAGCTGCACAAAGTGAGTTGCAAGATGGGCATAAGGACGATGAGAAGAGCGACTTACATGAGGTGGGGGTAAAGGCTGTGGCTTCCCTACAGTGGGGGATGTGGTTGGAGACTTGATCAAGCTACGTATCTGCTGCTTGAGAAGATCCACCCACATTTGTTGATCCTCCTTGGTCTGGCACACAGCTACAATACGCTCTATCATCGAACCTAAAACATAAACATGCAACAGTCAACTCAGATCAATACTACATACTTAAAACTAATTACCGGTATCTACATCAGGGATAATTTCTTGATTAAAAATAATATTAAGAAAGAGTAATTTATAATGACAGTCCACATGATGTGCTGGCAAGTTCAGATAACTGAATAGAGTACGAATATCCATTAATGATGAAATAAACTTGTAGAAGACAATGGAAAATATTGGAATTTCAACGCAAACTCAAATCGCAATGGTTAATACTGGACAAATAAGACCAAAGAAAGGAAATGGAAAGCTTTCATTATTCTGTAGTACCCAGAAAACATCACACTTTGAATAGCTTATAATTCATTTAATTTATTCTGTTGAAATTGGGAACATCTGTACAGCAGTACCATACATGACTCACATTTAGAAAGCTGTGGGTTCGATACAGACTGATTGCACTGGAAGTCATTTTCCAAGGCCATTTTAACTTCAACTCCCATTTCTATGCAAATGTCAGTACTGTTCCTGAATATGTGTACCCCAAATTCCCTACACATTAAGAAAGTTTGGGAAGGGCTTAAGTACTACTGGCAATTAAAAAGTGTTCCCACAACCTAGACATAACAATGTTAAACAATGATGTGAAATGGGCTTAGACCATAAGTTTGGGAAAGGTAAAAATTTGGAAAAAGTCCCCATTCAGCAAAATTTGCTTGCGTCACGACCAGCCTCGGCATAATGTCAAAGTGCAAACAGATAAAGAGGCACAAGAGGGACAGAGCACTTGGCTTGGTGACAATCGGACTTGCGCGCTACACAATTAAGCACAAGGAATTATATTTTTGACAGCACATTTACACAAAACTATTACAAAACAAACAATAAGAAATTAAAACCTGATGATTTCCTTCAATTATCATTTCCTACCAGTCTGTCTATTAGTAATAAACTACAATACTAAGATTAAATTTTCTGAAACCTGACAAATATATTTGACTTTCTCTAAAATTATATGATCAGCCAAGCTATCCTGTAAATATCAGAACTTACAAATACAATAACTGGTCTTTCATTGTCTTATGGCCCAACATGACACAAATGTCAACTTATACACATAACAGTACAAAAATTTTTGGTTTTCAAAGAAACTCACCACATATTTCAAATGCATTTTTATAAGTTTCTGTATCATCCAGTTTTGCAACATTTATTCCTGTCAAAGGCAATTTACCCTGGAAAAAAATTAATATTATTTGATTATAAATATGACATCAAACTTGCATACTTGCATTGTACCATCACTATTCATACAGTAAAAATGTTACCTTAAAAAAACACGTTTTTTTAAGGGAAAAAAAACATTTTAAAAAACTGTTATAAACCACATGAGTAACAGAGCAAATGAAAAGAGCAAGTTTTTTTTATGTATGGGTTTTTAGCCACATTGAAAGGTTTAGTTAATGTAGTTAATTTAAAAGTTCACACTCAACTTTACCCNATACTTGCATTGTACCATCACTATTCATACAGTAAAAATGTTACCTTAAAAAAACACGTTTTTTTAAGGGAAAAAAACATTTTAAAAAACTGTTATAAACCACTTGAGTAACAGAGCAAATGAAAAGAGCAAGTTTTTTTTATGTATGGGTTTTTAGCCACATTGAAAGGTTTAGTTAATGTAGTTAATTTAAAAGTTCACACTCAACTTTACCCATTATGCAGAAATTCTTTGTTTTCTCGTCATAATTTCGGATTAATAGTAATTACTGACAATGTACGATTATAGAAAATTTACATTTTAAGAGTTGTTTTAATACTTTTGTACATAATTTAAATTATGTATGATATGCTTGTTGTAAAAAGTCAGGAACGTATTTTTATTTTATTAATAAGTTCCTGCCTTTTTTTAAGCAGGAAATAACAAAGTGAAAATTAGATACAAAAGTATTACACAACTAATAAATTGTAAATTTTCTATGATCAAGCATTTCCAACAATACCTCTGAAACTGAAATTATGAAATGAAAACAAAGAATTTCTACATAGGTGAAGCTAAGCCTTAACACTGAAAACAAACACATATACAGACACAAAGTTTCATTGCCAATCATCTACATAAACATTCAATAAGCACTCAAGTATTCTTTTAACATTTTCACTTTTATACAACTTATGATAACCAAATTTTAATAAGAGTTGAAATAGAAGTTTTAATTTATCATTACTGATTTTGATAAACAAAATATTTGCACAAACTCACAAAATTTAAATTTATTATCCTGGAAAANAAAGTTTCATTGCCAATCATCTACATAAACATTCAATAAGCACTCAAGTATTCTTTTAACATTTT
Organism: Clitarchus hookeri; assembly: GCA_002778355.1. Taxonomy (NCBI): domain Eukaryota; kingdom Metazoa; phylum Arthropoda; class Insecta; order Phasmatodea; family Phasmatidae; genus Clitarchus; species Clitarchus hookeri. The sequence goes on along the minus strand of NQII01000055.1, from coordinate 88,767 downwards.
CACTTTTATACGACTTATGATAACCAAATTTTAATAAGAGTTGAAATAGAAGTTTCAATTTATCATTACTGATTTTGATAAACAAAATATTTGCACAAACTCACAAAATTTAAATTTATTATCCTGGAAAANCAATTTATCATTACTGATTTTGATAAACAAAATATTTGCACAAACTCACAAAATTTAAATTTATTATCCTGGAAAACTTTTTGAAAGTCACATTCATAAAATTACATAAAAAGAGAAAATGATTATAATTATTTAATAGGTAATTTATTACAGACAAATATTTCTAAACAAAGGTTTTTTTTTCTAAATCACTATTTTTGTGCTTAAAGATACATGTAGTTTATGCCAAAAATATAATGATGTAGAAGTTAAAAGATAACAAAATATAAATAAATATATAGGTAAGATAAAAAATAAAGATAACAATAAAAATATAAAATGATAAAAATAAAATAAAAAACAATAAAAATGAAAATTCTTGCACGTACAATAACATAGAACAAGTGCTATGATACTAGCAAGTACGTAGCTGGCTGACCTCGTAGATGAAGGCGGACATGCGGTGGCTGACGCTGAGCATGAGGAGGGTGGCTGGGAAGAGGACGAGGTAGCGGTCACGGTGGTCCGACCCCACGGCCACCGACCCCATGTGGATGATCTCCCCCAGGGTGGAGAGGTCCTCCCCTTCCCAGCCCCTCACTCCGCCCATCAGCACCTCCAGCTCCAGCTCCTTCTGGCGGCGCGTCGCCGAGCACACACNATGATCTCCCCCAGGGTGGAGAGGTCCTCCCCTTCCCAGCCCCTCACTCCGCCCATCAGCACCTCCAGCTCCAGCTCCTTCTGGCGGCGCGTCGCCGAGCACACACACTGCAACATACGCCTGGCTCGCTACACTCTCAGCTACTGTGCTGCTTCCCTGGCAGTTGTCAATACTACATGCAGTACGTCACGCTACAGTTACTTCTGACTTTTCTGAAGTCCTGCTGAAGTTATACTACTAGGATATTCTTCCGCCTCATACAAACAAAGAAGCTTAACCGGGTTTGCACAATTATACCAAAGGGACAACCCACCGCATTTGTGCATGCTCCATATAATATTATTTTGCATAAGAACTATCTCTTACTAGACATTACCATCACATCTATTGTCTTACTGTTTTTTATTCATATTGATTATAAATTAAATTTTATAATTTATAGACAAAACATAAGTAAAAGTTTAATTTAACCAAAAATAAGGTACTTTTATATCAAACAGATGTATAAAATGCTTGTAAAACACAACATATTTAGGATGCAACCAAACATGCCATGCATGGGGTGATTTTTCAAAGGTTTGAATCAAGAAATGTGAAGAAACCGTGAATAGACTATATACTGGGCGCCAGATATCTGCGAGCGTGAGCAACGTCCCAAGCAAGAGTGACGTTGACTATTCCTGGAATATGTTACACTGGATGCACGGGTTACGGGTGTAACCACACAGATTACAGCCTGCCACATTACGTAAAAATAACAGAAAACACTGCCTGTGGTGGCCACATTTCGCTCGCACCACTTCATATTTTCAAGGCCATCTTCCATTGACTGTTGACAAGAGTACAGTACTATTATCTCTGCTTTCACTATTACATAGGCTGTTCACGAAAGTGAGCAATTTTGAGGCCCTAGTTATTTTTTCTCCTTTAACCACAGTTTTAAATATTGCCAAGTAATAAACACAGTGTGTATATTCCTCCACACTCGGAAGTTAATGTGTTAGGATAAAATAAAATAAATTTATTGACCATTATTCCAAATGAGTGGGCTTTCAAAAGTGCTCACATTATCGGAAATAGCTTATACACAGATTTACTGTCATTTCATAGTATGATCTTTGAAAACTAAACCTTCGCAGTGATGAACTTATTAAAGGAGTTAACATTTTCCTATCAGTTATTAGGAACAATTCCACGCTGTTTTCTCAAGTTACTCGCTCCTCCTTCATACCCCCTTCCAAGAGATAGTGGACAATAGCAGGGCTATGCGCACCCGCCTCCAGACTCATGGCTCGTTGATATGTGGTGTACAGTATAAATACGGTTATGCCAATGTGACTTTTTGTTTCAGGAACTGAAAAATGTTATTGAATTTCTCAAAACTAAAATTAATATGAGAAATAAATTGATGAGGGTTCAACCTTAATGAACATGTGACTGAAATCTTATTTTTTTTATCGAGTTTNTACTTCCTCCTCCTTCATACCCCCTTCCAAGAGATAGTGGACAATAGCAGGGCTATGCGCACCCGCCTCCAGACTCGTGGCTCGTTGATATGTGGTGTACAGTATAAATACGGTTATGCCAATGTGACTTTTGGTTTCAGGAAATGAAAAATGTTATTGAATTTCTCAAAACTAAAATGAATATGAGAAATAAATTGATGAGGGTTCAACCTTAATGAACATGTGACTGAAATCTTATTTTTTTTATCGAGTTTTAAAACAGTGTATAGTCAAAGAAATAATAGCACATCACTAAATAAATTCAATTTAAAATGTAAAATAAAACTTACATAGTATCATCAATGGTCAGTGCTGTATAACAGTGCTTCTAAAATATTTCCTTTAGGTACATATGTAAAATAGGAGAAAGGTGGATTGTGTAAGGAAGAAATAAATGCTGCAATATCCTCACAGAACTTATTGTAACGGTTTCAGCATTTAAGTTTTTTGTTAATGTTCTCATTTCTTTTGAGTTGAACGTTTATTTATTTTGAAACATAATATTTAAAGCTCCTATCTTCAGGAATAGCTAGAATTGTAATTCAAGACATCACCTCTAAATTTTATTGATTAATTTTGGTTTGTTTACATTTTCACTATTTTGACAGTCCGTGTCCACAGAAAATTTTCTGTTGTCCCAACAAAATTCCTAAAAAAAAAAACAATTTTTGCCCGAACTCAAAATTTAATTTTTACTGCATCTATCAAACAGAAATTTCTGTAGCATCGCCGAAAATTACATGCTCCGATCATTAAACATCAAAGTATTAACAAAAAGTATAAATATCAACTGTACTCACCACAGCATACGAAGTCTGTACTGTACAGTACATTAAGTACACATGCACAAGTAATACTAATAGATAACAGAAATCAAATAAATTTTCTACACACATTGATTTTGGTTACTTTTCACTGCCCTGCGTTTAATCCCATTTATGTAATTTACCACTTCTGAAATAACCTGTTGTTTTCATCACAATGTCACACTTAACTCTTACTTTGTAATAATAACAATAGACGTCTCAGACAACACATCACATATTTAGAGAGCACGAAATACAAAAAAAAACTTTAAAATGTGGAAATACAGTACATATGTGTGAAATATGTACTGTAGAAATTTTATTAGACGTTCAGCAAGCAATTGCAATTTTTACGGCGGCAGCCATGTTGGTAACGACCAGCAGAGCAACCACAAACAGCGATGCCACTATTTTCGAGATATTGATTCACGATGCGACATTGCCAACAACACTCGCAAGTTTTTTTTTCTCTTGAATATTTTTTCATGAAAATTACGAATTTATAATTATGCCCGGAAAGTTAACAAAAAAAGGCAACGCAAAATTAAGGAAACCATATTCACTGCACTTTAACAATCACAATATTTAATATATTTTTATTTCTTAGCCAGTAACTACGACTGTTGTTAGTTGCTCTATGGATAATACTTCCGCTACGTTAGCAGCTATTTCTGTGCACATGGTTTCAAAATAGGTGTTTAAATACGGTTTTTAACAAGTTTGAGTGAGTACCGGAAAAAATTAGAGTGGATTGTTTATTTGTGTTTTTTTAACATATAAGGTTAACACTTCTTGGTTTCCTAGAGAACTTTATTACAAAGTTGTACTGTATTATGAATGTTTTCTTTAATATTCACATTAGCATTGTTTTCAGTTAGTTAAACTTGACCAATACCTAGCATAGGCGTATCAATATGTTCAACATAAAGTTTAATGAGGTGGTTTTTTTTTGTTGGCTAATATGTCTAGTCCACATCTACAGAATGTCCGCATCTATAGAATTTCTAAGTCAATACCCTGAAATTCGATGGATAGAGATTCCACTGTATTCATTTAACAGGCAGTGATATTTTTTTGAGTGGTTTATTTCAAAAGTGCTCACTTTAACACGAACAGCCCATAACAAGCCAAAACCACTCCACAAAAGTCACTGATGATGGTGAACAACAGTTTTAACATGATGACCCACCGCTACATCCTTATAGACGCTGACGGACCTCTGAGTGTCCCCGCGATCGGGATGGTTTTCTTCCACGTGCCTCTCCAACTCCTGCAACATGCCAGCGTATTTTTCCAGTCGTCTGAATGGCTTGCTCAAGCCGGTGGTCAACACCAGGAGGCCCGGACTTGCTGCGCCTTGCGACTCCATGAACGTATTCAGTTCATCCCTGGAATCAAAACACTCGTAAAACCACCAGCATAGAGAAAGCCACGTGAAATCAATAATACCAAAAATAATTAACGCGGTTGCCTAGTGCGGAACCAACCAAGTGAAAGGGTCGGGTTTTACATGTTAAATGATTTTAGGCATGTCTCGGACATCTTTCATAATATTACTTTCAAATGAAAAACACCTTGTGCATCTTTGCCTGAACCACATTTACAAAATTTTGAGTACATTAAGATGTATAGACACAACAAAAATAAACTCTCTTATTAATTTACTCCAATTTGGTCTCTTGTAGCATGGTTCTTCTATTTAAAAGGGCACAAGATGATTTACATTTGAAAGCGATGTAATGAAAGGTAGCAGAGACATGACTAAAATTATTTAACATGTAAATTCCTATTCTTTCGCTCGGCAGCGCCCTTAACATAGCAACACTGTGGAGATTCTCACTACACTGGCACTTCTTAGCTGCTGATAGAAGGAAAGAATCTTAATAATTGTATAACATTAAAACAGTTAAAAAATGTAATACATTTTTAACACTGCCCAGCATATTCTGCGGGGTCAATCGTTTTCCACACTGGAGTGTGCCATGTCCGCATTTGTGTTCTAATTTTAGACATTACCGCAACATGTAATGCCATGATTGGGCAGTGTTCAGATGACAAAACTTTCAATCAATATTTAGAGCTGGCACGATTCCTTGCTGTGCAACAGAAGTCAAGAAGCGCTCGTCTAGAGAAGAACAGCGAGTGACCATCGTAACTCACACCGGCAGTGCCCGTGACTTTAACATTCTTTTACATTTTGCACATTTGAAATCTATTAAATTTATTTCTGCCGGATGTGAGGAGTTGTTGGGGCGCCGGGAGAGAAAGTAGTATCTCTCTCACGCCTTCTTAGTTTAATTATCCTCAAAATAATAAGTTTTTCATAACCGGCTGCGATTCCGTCTTTTTCTTGCTTTTTTGCCACAGGTGATAAATATTTTTGTATTGCGCTGTTGCAGAAGAAACAGCAAAAAATCTTCAGTGAACAATTTACTGCTTCAGTATTTATTTATTTACTTTTGACGCTCTTTTTACCAAGGAACTTATTTCAATTCAGAGTATCTTGCTCTCAAACTCAGCTAGTTCAAGCTAATGTTTATAACGAACTCCAGTTGAGTCTTTGCTCACGAAACATTACAAACTGAACCCTTATGGACAAACCAGCAAGAGTGGAGTTCGCTGTCTGCATGCTGAACAAGATTGAGGGAGACGAGGATTTCATGAAGCATGTTATGCTTACTGATGAAGCGACATTTCATACAAGTGGGTCGGTGAATCGTCATAACTGCCACATTTCGGGGTCGGAGCCACCAAGTGAAGTTATTGAACATCAGAAGACTCACCGAACGGTAATGTTTGGTGTGGTTTGATGTACGACCATGTTGTGGGACTGTTTATCTTTGCAGAGAAATCAATTACTGGTGATGCTTAATGTGACATGTTAGAACTCTTTGTATTTCTGCAATTGGACATCGAAGCAGAAAATGGTTTGGTTTTTTACCAGCAAGATGGAGCTCCACCCCATTACAGTAATTGTGTTCGAGCTGTGTTAGACACTTGATTTCCAAACAGGTGGATTGGTAGAGGCGGGCCGATCGCGTAGCCACCACAAAGTCCAGACATTAATCCCTTCGATTTTTCCTATGGGGACATGTCAAGAACATGGTGTACGCAGAGAAGATACATGACATTTACCACCTGTGTCAACAGACTATCACTGAAATCGCAGCCATTACACCCGTCATGCTGGAACAAACGTGGGAGGAGATAGAGTATCGTTTGGACATGTGCAGGGCCACAAGTGGGGTGCACACCGAAGTCTACTAAAAACCACATAAACTTGAAGGTATGACCTTTCTTTACATATTGTCGTTTCAGAAATATTTTGTTTTTTTCATCCCGAAAATTGCTTGTGTAACCCCGGAGTTCTTTTAGAAACATCCAGTATTTTACGATAAAATATGGTGACATATGATTGTAACTCACTTGAACTTTTCAAGGATGCAAACAGCCCGAGGGTGTGATGCACAGTATGTCTGATGAACCTGCTTGATGCGCGGGGCTGTCGACAGGAACACCTTTCCCACCCGCTGCTCCAGAGGTGGTCGCTGGCTGCACTCCTCCAGGGAGGCCAACATCTGCTGATGAACCTCCACCACATTTCCAATGTTGCCAATCAACTGCCGATACTCTTCCCTTGTCAGGCTACAAGAACAAGACAACTACCTTGTCTTTTATCCTTAAGACGCACAGTACGTTTCATTTCTATGACCATTCATTATATCCACACTTCATATACTAACGGATTGTAAACTAATTTGCTGTAAGCCTCCACAGAATTGGGAACAAGCATTTGTAAAGTTATTTTACTGAACACGTTATAAATGTTTAGAAATATTTCTAACTAAACTGTGTGCATGAAGCAGAGTTCAAAAACCTGGACGAAAACACAAATAACATTTTAAAAGTGCTTGAAATTCTGTTTTTTTCAAATGTGTTGAAAACATGCTGTGATTGGCCACAGTCTTTTTACATCACCTGGCAATACTCGTTTGGCAGGAAACTACTCTCATATAATACAAAAACCTGGGCAGATGTGTTTGTTTATGCAAGGCCAACATGCACAATTTCCATTTTCATATTTTTGAGATTGGTTTATTCAATATTTGTTAACGTGAACAGTGATCAAATTATTTTTTTGATGCTCTTAAGCACTAGTTTGCAGCTTCGAAGGCTTGTAGTTTCAATTACTTTCATCAGCAATTCTGTAATATTACAGCTTTAAAAGGGTAAATAAAGAATTTTTTCAGCTCTACAGCTAAAAATGTTTTACATATGGGTGTCACAGTAAATGCAGAATTTTTAAGTGTATGTATTTATAAGTGCCGAAATTCTTCCGTTTTTGTGAGTGCACTTACAAGCTATTAATGGAAGTGTTTTCAGCATATTCCGAAGTAATTATACGGTGTACCATTTTCACATTTTGAAAATACAAAAATGTTTTAATGCTGCAGTTAATCCAACATACTTAATGTATTGGGATTTTATTATACAAAAGTATATTGTAAAATGTTATTTTTAAGGAGTAATTACTGTTTTTTTTTTCCCCTCCCACTTTATTATAGAATTAATTTTACAGTCAATTTTCTTGAAATTATGTTTAGATTATCAGAAATTTCAGATTTTCAGGGTTTGGATTATTGGGGTTCTACTGTATGAAAGGTTTTTATTTTGAAACATTACTAAATCAATGCTACTGTGAGTATTTAATATTAGTTATTCTAATTTAACAAAAAATGAATGCAGATGTAGGCATTTCAATATTTAAAATGTCAGTACAAACCATATTTGCAATGTACTATGTGAATATGACTGTTATTTGCAATTTCAATATCTAGATACCAGTATGAAGAATATTTGCAATGCCAATATTTGTAATATCGGTATAAGCAATATTTGCAATATATCACAGTAATTTTGCAATAGTTTCTAAAAGTAATCTATTGCACCGATAACAATATTTTGAAATAATGTTGCAAAGAGGAGTTAGCACTGTCATCACTAAAAATAACGTACATATCAGACTTCTCTAGAGGATGAAGAAAATTTTTCATGAGCCCCTGGAGCTCTGCAACATGAGCCTTCTCCGAGTCTATCAGGTCTTTGAGCACCACATTACGGTATACTCGCTGCTGGGCAACCAGATCAGGGGGTAGTGTCGAGGGCGAAGTTTTGCTGCCCCCAGGGCTGGACACATCTGCAGAGGAAAAACAATGTGTAAGACACATGACGTTACAGAATTCGCCAACACATACTGTCACTGCCACTTCAGCTTGTTTGTATCCACACAGGCAACATACGAGTATCTAGGGTTGTGCAAATGAAACATTTTTTTTCTCATGAAACAAAAATGAAAAATATGTTACGAACTTTTGTGAAACTGAAACGAAAATAACAAATAATTTCATAAGAGCTCAGTTGTAACAAAAATTGTGACATATCAGTTAAATCAAAAGGTCAAAATTTGCAACTTCTCAATTTTTTATTTCCTCGTTCGTCGTTTCAAACAAATTAACAAATTACAACCTCTTCTTCTCAAACACAATAAATCAATCTTGTTAGTCTTCCATTATTAAGTATTCACCATTAAAACATCTAGCAGCAACTATTTCATTAATATTAAAATACATATTATCACATATTTAATACGTTAAACCCATCATGCCCATCTTGGCTATGGTTGTATGATTTCTGTTAAAGAAAACTATGCTAAATTTTTCATCAGCCTTACTTCTGTTGTTACCAGCTCACTGATTGGCTGTCGCCTGACCACGCCACATCTCTCCTCCAACCAGCAATGGCAATACGAGAGCCAACCAGGATAATTTTCTTTTGTTCACGTGTTTAATAACATTCAATGCTTACTACCGTCTAGGGAATAAATGAATAACAACAATAAGAATTGAAACACTGAATATCCTAAAAAAAAATGACATTAACTCACACATGATCTCTATGTCAATAAACTAGTAAAATAACCAAAAATTATACTGCACTTTGTTTAAATCATATAATAAAATTTAATTTTGAAATTATATTATGTCACCCTAAGCAAATACTCTATAATCAAAGACAAGTATAATATTTAGAACCAAATTTTAATAAAACGCCTGAAAAACCGAAATGTTACTAAGTTTAACGAGTTTCAAAACATTTTAGCAAGTTATTCATTATGACAAATTTGTTGTAAAACCAATTGCCAATATTGAAATTTCCATTTTATGTAGTTATTATAGTTATTAAATAATAAAAACAAACAAGAAGATTTTATCACAAAAATTCCCTTTGCTGGTGCACTAAATGAACATTCATTAAACACATGAATATTCATTGAAATTGAGAATTTTCACTTAGTTACAAGTTTCAGCAACTAAATTTCTCGCGAAAACAAAAATGAGTTACAATTTTTTTCTTTTAATTTTGTTATACCAAATATTTGCACAACCCTAAAGGTGTCAAAAAAAATTACATTACAAAAATTATGTGCATTCTTACAGAACAAAGAAAGATGAAACATACACTTGCAAGTTAGAATTAAAACATGTTTATTTTCTTAGACATCAAAACTTACAATATATATCTCCGTTTCCTTACCAGGGTAGTGCAAAGATACTTGATACTACTTCCTTGATTTGTCTCAACTCTTGTTATTTCTATAGTTCTCCCGACTTAGGTTTCGATATCTTATCATAATTACATTATCCTTATTTGAGGCAATACCATATTCCTGTAATGAAAATGAAAATCCACATGATGTTCCTGTCTCTGGCAGGCAGCTTCCTCCTTCTTCCACATGTACACCTGGCTGGTACGCAGGCCCTTTAACCTCAAGGCCTTCACCCAGGGCTCGTCCCTGCTTGGCTGCTTTCTCCCGCCCAGCCCTGTGTCGTGACATAGGGGGATGCAAGTCAGAGTGTGGATAGTGGGTGTCCCGTAGAAGTAGACATGGCCTGAGAGGAAGTGAGGTGAGGCATTTGGTAAGGGGTTGGCCTGGCTACTGGTCCCCTGCAAGTAACTTGGCGGGCGGAACTTTGCCGGCAGACCCGAGCACCTGACGGAAGATTGCAATAGCAGGTTAGGAACGTCTGCTCTCGTGGTGCTCAGGAAGGCGGGACTTCATCATAGATCCAAGCACTCGTGGTAGAGACCGAGTTCCTAGAGGTATGGAAGGTTTAGTGGGTTTCTGCTCATGACTACTCCTGTAAAAGTGTAGGTGGATATTTGGATGAAACAGCACATAGCAGGAGCTAGGTAGAGAAGGAAAGCAAGTTAGGAGCGACAACACAACCAAGCTCGGTTTATGTCTGTTTATTGATAAAACAAACACACATAAGACCAGCCTGTACCCTGACTGGGGTCCTGAAGGGTCGAACTTACGATGCCAACCAGATTGACGCCTATGGCTATGTAGACATGGGAGGCACAGAGGGCGAGGGTGACCCCAGTCAACGGTTCTCATACTAGCAATATTCTAATACGAGAGCTACAAGGTAGCTGCGAAGCACGGTAGGCTTCAGGCGAGCTGGAGAACAGCTTGGTGAACGAAGGTGTAGAAACTAAAGACGTCTGTGTGTGCTTGGGCAGAGTGACAGTCTACGAACAACTAGCAGTGGAAGTCATGCTGGGGCGGAAGGGGTGGGGAGACCTCGCTGGTTGTGAAGCAGGTTGCGGACTAGTAGGAGGCATCAGCTGGGCAAGCTAACCCTGACTTCAAGGGCGAGCTGTGGCATGTAGCGACATAACGTCTCTTCCTAGGAGGGGGCCACAGCTGTAGTGAGGCTAGAGCGGTCAACGATGTTGCTCGTGGCGCGTCAATACAGATGCAACAGTAAACGCACACAGTACGAAAACATTTTTACCAAAAGTTAACTTACCAATCGTTGGATTTACAATACAAGCCTAACAAATAAATATTATTTTAACACTACAAAACAGAGTTGAAAGTGCAAATACATTTTTAGGCCCAACGTGTTTAAAACATTTTAGTAAGTGTTTCAAAATACATTATTTACAAAACATGCTAACTTACCATTTGTAATTTCTAATAGCAACTCTTGAACACATGTTATTCTATTTAGCAATCCTTGGACAATTACTTCACTAACGTTTATCTATCACTGATATGACAATTTATTTGCAGAATCATTCAGTAAAACTACCTCTGTGACAACTGTTACTGTCACAGATAAATATCTACAATTTATATTAGTCGCTGGCCTACACAGCAAAATGTTGCAACTGCGCATCCGCGTGGCAAATGGATGAGGGATGACAGGAGTTAGGGTACAGCTACAGTAGTATGCAGGACTTTGAAGTCGCCAAGAATTCAGTTATGTGCCAGTTACATTTACTCTTAAGATTTTCTCTTTCTCCTTACAAATCATCTTTTAATGAAGCTCATCCAAAAAACTTCAAATTTAATTTTACATTTATTAACAATTTACTGGCAATAAATATATTAAAAAAAAAAAATATANCAATAGTTTAATGTGAACATATACTGTACTATTCATTAGATTGACAGTAAACTGTAAACCTGGTAATGTAGAGTAAAACCTGTAGGTAATAAACAAAGTATGTAGTGTCCTATGAAAAAAGAAAAAAGGGGATACCAAAAATAATAAAAATGGCTTTACCCCACGCCCCTGGACCACAAAAATAATTTGCCTCAGGTCCCCAACATTTGCTAGGCAGCCCTGCACAGCTACATTATGTTAAAAAACCTATATTTTTTGTCACTTGGAAAAACTGCACGAATCACACAAATAAACAATACAAGAAGTTTCATCAAGTCACGTGCTCCGTGGAACTCAATTGCAAGCACATGTCATCTCCGGGAGAGGTGGCTGGCACAAACTGACACGACATGCCAGGTGCACTGTAACACATTTCAGCACCTCACACGGTGACACATGGCACACCGCCAACATTTCTGCCAAGTTTTTTATTTAGAGTGTGTCTGCTGATGCTCCTGTCCTCCACGCTGGCTCCGACTTCTCTCTCAAACAGGGAATGTTTAATATTGTGTGACTTTGAACTTGTTCCAAAACCAGGCAGGCAGGTTTAAATATTTAGAAAACTGACAGCTGAAAGACTTAATACTACACACTGGAACATTCATTACAATGATTACTATAAGGCCAATGTGGCAAGGAGGCTGAGCCAATTATGACAATTTACGAGCCCTAGGCCATCACATGTTCTGGAGCTCACTATAATCGGAAGATCCCACATCTGTACATAACCAAGCTATACAACATATAATTTTATTTTAAACAAAAACTATTATTCAATATTTTTTTNTCCCACATCTGTACATAACCAAGCTATACAACATATAATTTTATTTTAAACAAAAACTATTATTCAATATTTTTTTGGTCATTTTGCAAAACAACCACCTACAACAGATGTGTAGATGTCACAATTCCTGTTATCCATGTTGTGGGTGCTTATNGTCATTTTGCAAAACAACCACCTACAACAGATGTGTAGATGTCACAATTCCTGTTATCCATGTTGTGGGTGCTTATTACCCAAAAAATGCATTATTATACAGCCGTACAAAATACTGTTCAATTTGTGGACATTATTTACAGTTACTATTTCCTCACATAAAAGAATTTTGGACAGTATATTTTATGCATAATAGTATATCAAAATCACAATTTTAATGTTTTTGAAATGTACAACTAATAAAAACCAACTCACTTAGAGAAATTAGACAATTCAGATTTGAAATGAGATATCATGAATTCCTTCAATAAATCTTTAAAATCATTTAAGTTTTTTAATAATTGCTTAATACAAGTACATTTTTTGCATGATTTAATCTTTTAGCAATTCATTACTTTTTGTAAAATATATTTTGCTAAGCACACCTTAAAATTAATTAAGACATGACATTTCAGTCACCCATGTCAAATTGTCTGTAAATGATTTTGTTTATTTTATTTGTACATCGCAAAAACACTATAACTGCTATTTTGACATGTCATAATCTATGGGATCTAAAATGTTTTTATGCGAGGAAAGAGAACTTACATGTAATGTCTACAAGTTGAGCAGTAGCTTGTACAAATGCTAAATTAAATGTTTATTTATTGCCCTGGAAAAGGTTAGGATAATTCAGGGTTGGGTTAGCATAAGATAAAATAGGTTAGGTTATGTTACATTACGTCAAATACAGTTAATTTGCAGTAATATACTACTTTTTACCCCTTATATGCATGTATATGGCTAGATTTAGACATTTCTTAATTTTCAAAAAAAAATTTCTTTGAAACACTATTTTATGCTTTAATAGGCTTCCTGTGGTGTCTAGAATTATTTACAACTTTTATTTTGCAATTTTTACAACTTTTTCATGTATTTGCACAATGCTATAAAGAAGCTAAACACAACTGTCCCTGGTAATATTAGGGAACGAGCCACGACAGCAGCATTGTGGAACCATAATCACCCATTTCAACTACTCATTTTTTTTTTTTATTATTATGTCAAAACACTACTGCAGGACATGTTTAATTATATAACTGATGCCTTTTGGGCTATTTCAACCCTTTTTGTTTCCAACATTTTCACTTTTTTCTTTAATTTTGTAACATTTGTCACTTTTTTNTTTGGGCTATTTCAACCCTTTTTGTTTCCAACATTTTCACTTTTTTCTTTAATTTTGTAACATTTGTCACTTTTTTAGTGCAGGTAGCATGCATCATGGCAGATTTTCTGGGTGAATCTCAATGGTTGTGGTAAGAATATTAGTATTTTTTGTAGTTAGGTTATGTTGAGATAGGTTAGAGTAGGGCTACATTATGTCAACTTAAGTTCATTTGCACTAATACATGGTTATTTAATACTTTTATTCATGCATATGTCCAATTTTAAACATTCCTTTATTTAAAGCAAAAAAAAAAAANTTTGGGCTATTTCAACCCTTTTTGTTTCCAACATTTTCACTTTTTTCTTTAATTTTGTAACATTTGTCACTTTTTTTAGTGCAGGTAGCATGCATCATGGCAGATTTTCTGGGTGAATCTCAATGGTTGTGGTAAGAATATTAGTATTTTTTGTAGTTAGGTTATGTTGAGATAGGTTAGAGTAGGGCTACATTATGTCAACTTAAGTTCATTTGCACTAATGCATGGTTATTTAATACTTTTATTCATGCATATGTCCAATTTTAAACATTCCTTTATTTAAAGCAAAAAAAAAAAAAGCAGGCAATGGTTTTTACAACACTACTCCATGCTCTATTAGTAATTTACAGATCCTATTTTCTATTTTCCCAAATATTTCCACAATACTATAAGGAGACTATACACGGCCATCCCAAATAGTATTAGGAACCGACTGCAACGAAAGCAGCATTGTGGACCAGGATCACCTATTTCCAACTACTTACAATTTATTTTAATGATTTTCTTGGAAATGTCTGCTTTTTATGGCACAACTCCATTGTAGAACATGTTTAAGCATGTAGATTTCATCTAGTATATTTTCAGCGCTTTTTGAATTTTCCAAAATTTAATTTTGAGGTCATTTTTGCAACTCACAAGCCTAAAAGGGGGATCTGTTCCCGCAGTATTAGATTTATAAATTTTTCAGCATAAGTTCAATTACAAAAGGTTGCAGTTGTGCATGTGCTTTTTTCCCATTGTGTTTATACGAGTATCTTGTTGGTGTTGTCGGAATATTTATCAGTAGTTAATTATTTTATTTGCTTTCTTTAATCATATTTGGTTGTAGGTACCGTTGTGGTGCGTTTTCTTGAGTGAATGTAATATTAATCGGCACGTGTTTACCGCTTCGTAAAACTGCTTGTTTTGCCATTTTCCTTAACGGCCGTCCGCAACGAAGCGACACAAATATAATTTAAGTTTCTTAGTTTAAGTTTGTTGGTTTCAGGAAACGTGCGCAGTGTTAATTTTACTGAATGATTGTGTAAATAAATTATTTAATGCTGGTGACTAACAAACGTGATTTAGTAAAGAAAACTTGTAAGGATTTCCACAAAAATAAGTGTTCAAGAGGTTGCGATTTTACAAACAGTAAGTTTGCATGTTTTGTGAATAATGTATTTGTAAACTGTTACTATAATTATTGAAATGCACGTAGCCTGAAAAAGGCGCTCTTTAAAACACTTTTGTAGTTTGTAAATAATATTTGTTTGTTTGTGTATATCGTAAATTCAATGAGCATAAGGTTAACTTTGGTCAAAGTGTGTGAGTATTGCTGCATCTGTACAAATACGAACAGCGATGTATGTATTGCGTTTTGTTTTTTCATATAAGTTAAAATTTTTGAAGTTATAATCTGAATTTTATTTCTGTATGAGCAAAAGTTTCCACTACCCCATCAAAATAAATATGGAACTCAAAATTCCACACACTCGTAATGACCTCAAAATAATGCCATCTCACGAAAGTCAAACTAAAGCTCTCCTCATGGTTTCCTTATTTTTCCCCTCAAAATAAAATAAACAGAACCTCAACAAACTTAACTTGGCAATTACAAAAATAAAACACGTTGGAATGCCAACCTAGCTATAATATCCTACATTGATTACTGGATGTAAGTTAGCTAACATCAGTCTTTCAGTGTCTGCCATGACAGGAAACACGAGGAAAGAGGAAAATGCGTGTGCATTGGACTCGTACATTTGTTTACAAACGTCTTTTTCTTCACTAACAAAACAGCAGTGGTGGAAGGATACATTATGGCTGTGCTACTTTCATAGAACTGTCAAAATTTACCCCACTTACATGAAATTGGCAATATAAACAAAGCAGATATTTGTTACGAGAGGTGAAGTATGAGCGTGACTTTCAGGCTAGTTTGCAAGCTCGTAGCCGGCGCAGCGTACAAGCATTCCACATTTTACATGTTTGTTCAAGTTGCCAATGTTTTTCATAAACACGTTAACATAAAAATAAGTAACGGCACATCTATATATTTATGCATATTTATACTGAGAATGTGACGTGCCGTCAGATAAGTGGCCTTTTGAGTTTAAATATTCACCTATCTGTGTCACACTAAGACTGTAATTTATGAGTGACAAGTTTCTTGTTGTTATGAATCACTTGGCCCACCTGCCTGGGTGGCAAAACAGCTTAAATCGCCTATAACACCCTTCCCTATTTTCGAGATGCCGACTTTTTAAATAAACC
>NQII01000055.1:16259-72434 GCA_002778355.1 Clitarchus hookeri | reverse complement strand
AAAAAAAAAACACTTTGGCAATTCCCACCTCATCTTTATAAGTAGGTATACCAAATTTTTGTGAAAAAAATTTTACATAGGCTGTATTTCAATATTTCACTCGCACACCAACAATTTTTCATTGGTTATTAGCCATGTGTGTGAGAAGACATCATGGTATGTATTTGACTTGGCCAATCAGAATAAAGTTACTACAGTACTGAACTTCTGTGATTCACAGACAGGCACCACAGATATGTAGCAGTAGAAATAATGTAACTATAGTGTTTTGAAATACAGTATAATTAGACCAGGGCATGACAAATGTGTTTATATCTAGAAGCCAACCCTGATACTTAGAAGCCAGGTAATTTACCTTTATAACTCTTACTGTGAATTTTTCCATCAAATAATAACAATACGAATGCACTTTAAGTAAAAAAAAATTAGAAACTCTCAGACAAGACTAACCAAACATCATGTAAGACACTAAGTAAGCTACCTGAACTCAGAATGTTTAAGTGTAACAGCTCACTTTTTCACTGAACCATTGCAAATAACTGAAAAAATGTAGTACACATTCACAAAAAATTAATATTGTTATACTGCTGTTTTCATGACTACAATACCTCGCAAACCCATAAAATGTTTTGTTACTCGTGGGAATGAAAGAGCTACCAAGCTCTTGGTTATGGTGTGCTGTTTGTAAACAAGTATGGAGACCAGTCAAAATCACACATTTTAAATAAAATAGTGCACAAAATATAGCAACCATTTTACACCATGACATTTTTTCAGCATATTCTGATGGTAATGGAGCAACTCTATCACGCATTGTGCATGTAATGGAAAACTGCCTTAAACAATTTTGCATCCAGAATTTGAAAGAAAGACACCAAGGCACCAGTATTACTTTTTTAGGTGCCATGGCGACCTGGCTCTTGGGATTTGTCACAGCCTGAATTAGACAAACTTTTTTTTCTAAAATTGGGTGTCATTAGTCATAAGGTTAAAATATATTAAGCACAGCAACTTTCTTGGTTCCATCTGACCTTGGGGCTTGTACTCCTTGACGTAGTTAGACGGGAACCAGCCCGTCTTCTCTCCGAGGGTGCCCTCCCACCAGCCCCCTTCTTCTCGCTGCGTCACTGTGATCACGTCACCCTTCTTGAAGCACAACTGGCAAAAAAATCCATACAAGTTTCATCACGCTACATCACTAAGGAAGCATAAACAAATATCCTATGTAACAAAGAAATTTATTAGGGCCACAGTTTATGATGAATAAAGTTGTCAAGTTCAAAAGCACCTAGAGTAAAACCCCTTTTTTACACTTCTGAATAAACCAGGAAAAAATACAAAATGCAGGATAGTGCATACGCATACATTACATGGTACCAAAGAAAACATGTGTAGAATGCTACTGTAATAAATACTTAATCAGCTGGCAAAATATGCACTTAAAAGCAAGAAATTAATATTTTTGTCATTAAAATAGTTTGTTTTAAGCCATTAACTGCTATAAACAAAGAGAGAGTAAAAGTAGACTATTAAATGAACCCCTCTGTACTGCCTCATTTCAATTAACTAAAGGAAATATAATATAGTATAATTTAATGACTAAAAATACTCTTTAGATTACTAATTCTGATCTTGTGTACAAGTCATAAAGTGATGACAATAGTGTGATACCAAGTCATGAATATAGCAAATGGAAAACAATTTGAAAAAAATAATAACACTGAAATAGATGAACAGAAATGACAAAGGATAACATGACTCTAATTAAGTTTGTGGAGGGAATATGTAGATTTTTCTAATACCTTTTTTTAAACTACTTTTGTGTCATTATTGCACCTATAAAGTATAAAAATTTGACGTGTGACGTCTTTTGGGAATAGGAGCATCGCTGACACACTTTGCGAGCATATCCCAGTTGACACGTGCCACGAGGCAGGTGGCGGGCCGCAGTACACGTGTTGCTGAGGCGTAGGCCTCCCTGCAACCCCCCTTCACCCCCCTAGGCCTCTCGCCTGCCCAGGAGATCTGTGGAGCGCAGAGGTTTCACGCAATATCACCAAATAATCATGTGTATTTCGCCTAAACTCAAAATATACGCACCACGGAAGAAATAGCTGACGAGCTGGATATTGGTGCCGAGAACACCCCCCTCAGCTAACCACAGGACAATGTGAAAACACACCGAAGAAATAGCTGACGAAAGTAAGCTAGGGGCGAGGTACTACCCCNTAGGGGCAAGGGGCTACCTTCCCCCCCCCAACCCTTCAGGAACCACGCCACACGTTTTGAAAGGCATTGTTCTGCGTTCCACCCCCCTCACCACCTCCCCCCACAAGGCGACACGTGCCGACAATTAAGACTGGAGGCTGGCGAGCATAAAAACCCCTTTTCGAGAGTAGTGGGAGTCAGTTCATTAGTACCGCGCAGAGAGGTCAGTCAGTCAATTATTACCGCCAGAGACGTTAGTCGAGAGAGCAGTCAGTCGAAGATCGCCGAGCAGGGAGTTTGGTCAGGGGTTCGGACCCCTGGCCACGTCAGTAGAACATCACCACAGTGAGATGGCAGCAACTGCGGCTTTGCCAAAGGCCGCCCATCGCCAGAGCTCACCCTCCACAACTGACATCATTCCAGCAAGAGTTAAGTATACAATCACCGTCAAGAGAAGGCCCCCTCCATCACGAAGTCGTTAGCAGTCAATCCGAGTAACCAAATTATCACAGTACCACACCTCTCAAGTGCTGATGTATTTTATTTGTGTTGAATTCGAGACAATATATTCGTCCTTCAAAATACAACAGTAAAAGACTACCTTATTACAATACCCTTAACCTCCAAGCACATTATAGTCGGTGCTTGGAGACATTAACTCTGACCCTATAAGCCACCATGTCTTCCACAGTGGCTGTATAGCGTCAAATTGAATATGTTATTTTCAAAAATTTATAACAAAATGAAATATACTGTGTTTTTGATGCTCGCTAAAATGTGCTGCTTGCACTTGGTCCTACCCCAACATCGAGGCTCATATGCCGCCAACTGTAAAGGGATTCAATATAGGTTGTTAATTTTAATTTCTCAATTTAATGTTTTTTTTTACAACTACTGAAGGGCCGAGGCACTTATTGCATTGTTTGGAAAATGTATAGTTTACTGGAAGACCTGACTTGAGTATGTAAATTGTATTTAAATTTGTATAAAATTTCAAGCTCCCAAATATCATCAGTACAAGAGAGCATTAAATAAATATGTCTTTGTTACATTAAAGTTTATTTTGACAGTTCAGGCAAGCCATAAGCCAGTCAGCGAGAGTTTGAATACTATTGGTCATTCATACAAATACAAAATTCAACTGTAAAACTTAAACATCATTTACAATTTAAAAGTGGTTTGAAAATTTGTATGAAGTTATTTCAGTAATGAAAATAGGGGCAGCGGTGGTATAGTGGCCAGGGCGCTCGTCTCCCAGCACAGTGATCCAGGTATGATACCCGGCGGGTTCACTCCCGGATTTTCACATGTGGAAATCATGCTGGATGATGCTGCTTGCCGGTTAGTATCTCAAGGTGCTCCCCCACCCTTGTATTCCAGTGCCACTCCATCCCAGGGCCTCATTTCATGACATATCCGGGGATGACAGACACCTACAGGTACCAGCTTGAAAGACTGTCATTAGGAAGATGTCGCCTCGCTCTGGGTGCACTCCACATACAAAATTATTTATTAAGAAATGAAAATCCTAAAATCATAAACAAATTAGTATGTTGATTAAAGGCTGTGTAATCAGCTGCTAGGAGCTCTGTTTGCAGTGTGTGAGGGAACGATGCCATCTTGTGGAAGGATATGCGTTGGCGAGTTTGAGGAGGCTGGAGGTGAGCTGGAGCAGGTACTGTTGTCAAAAGATAAAATAGTCCAGCTAAGAAGGTGGCCTGGGGCATGATTCACCCTGAGTTTCATCTCAACGTCGAAAGAACACAAGTTGCAGCAGCACAGTATTTCTTCACATCGACTAGACATTGTTCATAATGCTGCATTCAGGCATGGTGCTGATCTGTGTTATCGCCGCTACTATGAGGACGTGCATTCTCTAGGTTTAGTTGATTATTAAGATGTCACTATGGTAACAACCGGACGTTTCATTTTGGTTTCTTTGTTATCTAATCGCTCCCACAGCTTCCTAGCAATTGAATAACTTGGATTTAGCTGTCGATTTGGCAGGATATATTGTTAAATGTATAGCATATATCAAAATTTAATACGGCTGTAATAAAGTTTTGGAAAAACTTGTAATTGGTTGATTGTTACTTATCATGAACATATCTACTGGCTTTGTTGTCATACGAACCAACAACTGGCCCCAACTATCAGCCACACACTCCTGAGAAAGCTAGCCAGATACAAGTGAGATACATTGGAGGCACGGATAAATTGTACTGTCGCGGAAGTCAGATTTTGCAACACAAAATCGCAGCTCGAATTACTCACTCGGCAGAGACATGAGACTTAAATAAAGGAGCAGTATTAAAATAAAATAAAAGAATTCAAGTGTCCGACAATTTCCTCCAAATTTTATTCAAGTTAAAACAGTTCACATTCTTCAAAATGCAGACACATGAACAGTCAGCTATACAAATATCCAGTAAAAGCACAGAACAGCGTTGCAGAGTTTATTAAATATTTACATTGTTAAAAACTTGCACCGTGAGAAACTTACGAATACAGGAGGTACATAATTGTACCTCCTGGCACCCTAGTGACCTCCCACAATGCCGGAAATAAATTACAGTAGTAGGTAAAGTTTTTCGGCCAAAAATTGAAGTTAAAAAATAAAGGACGGTCACGAGTGCTTGCCGGTGTGGGCGAAACTTGCACGCTTCGAGCAGAAGTGTCTTCCTCACTGACTAATAGTAATTTGTTAGCAAGCAGTAGGCGCTCACAGCTAAAGTCGTCATGTGCTCTATCCCCACTCCTCACACCAAGGTGTCAAAACCTAACCAAATAAGGGCATGGCATGGTACAGAAGCCCTTCGGATACCATGCGAACCCCGTCGCAACCACTTTTCCATGCTAGCCGAACTGCGCAGAAGTTAAACAATCAAATTTCTAGAACATACTCGAAAGGAAAGAAATGTCTACAAATATCATAATAACCCTTATCTCTGATTGCTGACGCAACCTCAAATGCGACTTCAGAAAAAACAAACGCATGACAGATAAACATACTAACATGGCCAAAACGTCAAATAGTGATAAGCAATTACAATTCCTCACAAAACAAAAGAAAATTAACAGAATATCCCGATTAAATTAGTATTAACTGCATAATTACTGTCCGCTCCAAGTCTCATGATAGCTGTCTCGGCGAGGGTGCGGGGTACGGGGTAAAGAGACGCGACTGAGGGATGAAGGATATATCTAGAAGGAGGGGGAACAGGCTTATAAGCCGTGGGCGTAGCTGTGATAATACCCATTCTAAAAACATAACTCTGCAGTCTCTCCAGTAGCGCTTGCCGCGGTCGCGATGGAGCAACATGGCCAGCCAGAAAAATGACACACAGCAGAGAAACAGAGGTGATTAAAAAGTAATTGTAGCATGTGATGACGAAGCAAAGGCTAAATGTTTGCGCATACCGATAAAGAATAAAGAAAGCAACTGAAAGAGCAACTCTATATACAGGCATAAGCGTATCATCTATTCTCAGAATTCGCAAGCACAGCACAGAAAAACCTGAAGAAGCGGAGATAACTCCCGGCAAAAACAGGGAAATTACACTATAATAAAAAGGAGGAGGGGGGGGGAGTGAACCTAACCAATTTTTTGCGTACAGAAAACTATTTGATGTTTCTACAACAGTTTAGTAGAGGGCAGTAATCTATTTTCTTTTCACCACAAAATTATTTGGTAAGGCTAATTACAACAAAATACTTTGTGACTACCACATAATTATTTTACAATTGTTTATATATTCATGAAATGTCTACTAAGCAGTGAAACATTCTTACAATAAGTCTTACACTATGGCACTTCAGTGAATTGAATTATCACACCATATGGCTTCTATAAGATCACTCAGAATTTAAATACAGAATGTTTGATTTTTTTTACAGTTTGATGGTAACACACCTACTTATAATCAGCGGTGCACATTGCATTGTTCATGAAAACATCGCTATAGTTTTTTTTTTACTTTTATATGGACATACAAGCGTGCTGACCAGTCCGTGCCGAAAGCAGCAGCTAGGTACTGCAACTGTCAACTAGACGTTTGAAACTAACAGTACAAAATAAAACTCCATTACAAAATAAACTGATGCATGACACAACTCATTTGTTTGATTAAAGCCATCTAGCACGTTTCAGAGGAGGTAGGGCTTTAAAGGCATTTTACAAAAATAAATATTTTTTTTACATGGACCTCATTTAATGAATATATACAAATTAAATTTAACTTTTAGTATGTATGCACAAGAAAAGGTGCATGTGTTTGCATACTGAACACTAGATGTTCAGAGAGTCAATTATGAACATCCCATAGCGTAACTACCCGCACACAGAAAAGTAAATTTATCCATATTCGACTCAATCAAATAAATTTTGAGTACGGGCTACTTTTATTGCATTACCACTCTGCAATTATAGTATTTTCTATAAAATCAAAGCGCAGCTATGCATTTTCATTCCATTGTTCAACTTGGCAAACACCACAATCGCACAAGGAATATGTTTGATAGTGAGAATTGTTATAATAAAAATACACTTACAACCATTAAGATTTCCTTTCAGATGAATCTCTGAGCTCTTTGAGTCCCAATAACTACAAAAATATATTTACTAGCAGCATGCTATGCACTGTATATAAGTTGTTCCAATTTGTTTTTATGCTGGTGTTGCAAGATGTGTACTGGTATGGCTGTATGAGTGCAAGTGGCTATTACAAGAACTAATGTACAGCACTGTTACTTTTTTTAATCAACAAGTCTTATGCAAGGGGAACTGAAATTCTGCAACTAAACTATTTTACATTTTATTTCTATTTCAGGTAGAAATTTTACATGGAAAATACTTCGAAAGTTAATGGAAAATATTTCTTAAAGAACACATCCACTGTGTGACACAAAATTTTGGTGTTGTTGAAAGTTCAAACATTTAAAATGTAAAGAAACATAGCAAAGTAAAGCATGCGTAGCATGGAGAACTGCCCGCCCGACCACACCAATTTTACCACACATAAGGTAACCTCACCAAGGGGACGAATCAAGACAGAAAAAAGGTACATCCATTCATATGGGAGAACTGCCGATAAATGCAGTCATTCAAATTTGGCTGTAAAAAGTACAGTCCAAATAGGCTATCTCCAACAATGCGAGCCCAGTTGTTAACTGAAAACATCTCCTAATGGTGGCATTCGATCATTGCACATGGATTGTCTTTGCCCCAAACATGGCTGTTTCTACTGTTAAAAATGCTGTCACACTGTGAAAGCAATCTCATCCAACCACAGAATAAAGCTAGAAAAACCAGACTTGTTCGTGCAGTGGTGCCGCAACCAACGAGCAAATTCAACACATGGCTGGGAATTAGCTGGTCCCATTTAATGATGATACAAAAGCAGCTGTGGTTCGTGCAGAACCCTCCACACACTTTGTTGACTGGCCTGAACTGTACAAGTGGTGTGTACTAGTCAGTGGTGAATCAATTTGTTCCTAAACTTCCTTCTCAAACCTGGATGTTCTGAAGTTGTTCATTATGCTGGTGTAGTTGCTGTTTACTGCAAATGATCCGTCTCGCACAACCATTTCTCTCTACAGACGTTAACATCCAATGGCGTGGGTGGCATCTGTTTGGATATGTATTTCCGTACATTGTGCTGCTATTGCATAAACTCCTGCGGCACAAAACACAAGATCCATGCATAATTTCTGTGTACATGTAGTGTCCCTCCACGTTGGGATGCCGCTCGGTTACACACGCAGGCAGTGCTAACTACAGTTGCACAAGTGTACAACCGACCTGGCGACAGATGTATGTCCGGGCATGTGTGTGCCATGAACAGCACCTCCAGCTAAGTGCTGTCGACACCTGGCAACATATGGCACCCTTTTAAATGTTATAAGTTTTCTCAGGAACCAAGTGTGTTACACCAAGGCAACATTTTGTTTATGTATGGATGATTACTACGTCATGACAATTGATAAACACCCACAGGTAACACACTTTTGTTGGTTAACAACATGGCACCCCCTAATTTCCTAATGACAGATGATGTTATTACCCATAAAATGTTNTTCCTATAATGTATGGATGATTACTACGTCATGACAATTGATAAACACCCACAGGTAACACACTTTTGTTGGTTAACAACATGGCACCCCCTAATTTCCTAATGACAGATGATGTTATTACCCATAAAATGTTTACAGCTGGCAGATATTAAATCAGTCTAATGCTATTCACAGATTTGTTATTTCATTTTGTGCAGTTTTTGACATTTTGCAAATAACTAATTTCAAAGGTGTGTGTCTCCCTTAAACATCACGGTCGGTCATAGGTTGTATTATGTTTTCTATCTCATTTTTTATTATGAATCATCTCACAAAGTTTGTATCTGACATTAAGGGCATATTTTTCCGCACAGAGCTGCGGGAATAATAAAATTTTATCTAACATTATTTACAGAAACTTATACTATCCAAAATAATCACCATAAAAATAAGGACAAATAATAAAAAAAATAACATTACATTTTCACAGGAACAAATATTTTTAAGGACAGACAGTCAAAACGTTAGCGTGGCGACAAACTTACTCCGTCTTTACACAAATATATAACAGTGTCCTACAAATCTCCGCCTGATGAAGCTGGCCTAGCCAGCAAAACATCGCAACCATGCAACCGGGTGAAAATGTGATGTCCTTCCTTGTGCTTGTTGACAAGTACTAGTCTGCGAGTACTTGCACTTATGTCTTTTTTGAAGTATTATCGGTAGTCTAGCTGCCTAATTTGTCACCTTTACTAAAATATTTTTGTACAAATATAGTTATGTAAAGCAATAATAAAACCTATCTAAAAAAACTGAAATTACACTGTGGATAGAATACTACTGAGTTCAAAAACAGAGAAGGAATTGGACAGAGTTACCAAATACATAAATGTTTTAGTCCGTTTAGTGATCCCTGAGCAGTAGAGATTGTGAAATACTGGGTTAAATCTCACGCAAGCTATAGTTGCAAGTGTCATTTTTTATATGTAGAAATTGGGTTAGCCTTAGCAAAGTAACTCACCCAATTAACTTTCTGGCTTAAATATAGAATCTTAAAGTGCAATAACTAAAAAAAAACCTGGGTTCACTTTTAATCTATACACTATTCAAGTATAATGACAGTTTATTTTACATTAAATATTTCTTGTCACATGTTCCAGTAAGGATATTAATGCAAATATTTACTTTTGGAAAGTATGATTGTTCTAATGCTCGCAAAGAAAATGCTTTTCTGCTGTCAATAGCAGTGCACTGCCAGTGATCATCCGTTATTTCTGCTAAGTTTTGGTACTTGTGAGGGAAAATAATTGGTTTTAAGTATTTCAGACATTGGGCAGTGTTAGTTTTTTGTGTATTTGCAGTGTTTCTTTTTATAAAGTCATAGTTTCAGTATCTAGAATCTGTGATAAGGGCTGTTAAGATGTTGAATAGTATTGTTACGCGCTAACGGCTTTGTCCCACGTGGGTGAAAGAAGTGAAGGACAAAGCAGTTGGATGATTTATGGACGCGCGCGCTATCAGTTGCAACCGGAGACGCGGCGGCTTTTCACAAAGGAAAGTTTACAAAGCATACCTGTTATGCATAGCAGGGAGCGTGCCGCTCCCTACTTTGGGTATCAGGTGTCTGAGACATCTGAAAAATGCTCTGGATAATGACCTTACCTTGTTTCTCTCAGCTAGACTCGGGGTACGGCAAACCTTCCAGGTCAAGGCCAGTGGCTGTAAAAAGCGTGTTGGGCCTCCGAGCCGCGAGTTGTTGAACGGATGAGTGGCTGTGGCATTGAGTGACAGACGATGAGCAAGAAGAGAAGTGCGCAGTGAGATAAGTCACTAGCAGGAGAAAAATCTGTGACTGCGAGCATCGGCGCAGCGAATAGTATGACTGGTGGACTGAACTATTGGACTGGATGCGTGAGTGAAAGACATTACAAATGATGGCAACAGATAGACTGAACAGGTGTTAATGATGAGTATGAGTTTGACGTGAACCGCACGTTCACGAGTCCTTTTGCTCACTGACTGCCGCAGTATGTCCACACCAGACGCACCACACCGACAGGCTTGTGGGCACGAGTGCATTAGTGTTTATTATTTATTCAGTTTATTTCGTCAGTGTATTTGTTAATAGCGTCAGTGTATAGTTAATTAATAATGTGTTTTGTCATCGGAGACAATCTGCCCAGCCACAGCCAGAGACATGTGACATTCTACATTTCGCAATGCTGTGGCTGGTGCAATGAAAACATTTAGAATAAGTATTATCATTTTTATTATGTATTTGTGTAAGGGTAATTATGTTTTCTTGTGTTAATTTAGTTCATATCATTTTCCATCCCATAATCATCTTTCAGTGTATATTGTGTTTCACCGTTTCACCGCATGGCGTCAGCTGCGCCTAGGTAGCGGAAACCGGCGCACATTCCGCCAGTATTCGCCAGCACTTGGACGAGCTCGGACGTTACGCTCTCCCCACTCCGCAGAAGTCCTAGCAAGGACATCATCTGTCGAATAGTATCCAGTCGCATCCATAACATTGTAAATCATTATCATCATCTCTTTCATTATTTAACTTGCATAGCGCCGAGGGGAGAGCGACGTTATTATTTATCGGGAATCGTAAAGTGCATTTCGAGCTTCACATTATAAGACCACGTGGTCGCTTGTAGTTCCGGGCCATTCAGGCCACGTGTCTTCTGTATAGTTGAGTGTACATAACGGGGTAATAAATACCTTAACAACCAGCACCACTGTTTTTATTGATAATCAAGTAAGGCGTGCGAGGTGGCCCACAACCTCGGCAACGTGTGTAAGACGGAGTGTTTACCAGAGTCCCTAGGCTGTCGGCCGAACGACCCTACATCTCATCAGCTCACCGCAGAGCTGTGTCGCCGGGCACACACATATTACTTCATAACTCTGGGAACACCGCAGATCAAGTTGGCTTTATCGCAGTAGCCAAGCTTGGTCACGTCAAGTTAAGTTAATTGACTGTAACCAAACAGAGGTACTAAGAAGGACGTTAATTAGAGTTGAAATAGACATTAAATATTGTGCTCACTGAGAAATAAAAAGAGTAATAGTGGAGACAGATAATTTAATGCTGTAAATAATAGCTATGTGAATAAATTAAAAATCAAATTTTGTTCTTTTATTTTTATTAACACCTCCATCCCTCACGAACTCAGATACACCCCTCAGATGTCCATTAAACAGTATTCTTTCTTTTTGAGTACATTCTGTAGTAAATGCAGCTGGTTATTATTTTTTATACAGTTTGGATCACATGGGAAAGTGAATGTGACAGGGTTCACACCAGTGTCTGGAAGGATGCATTGTACAGCAACAATGCCCTCATTAGGCAATGTTCAGCGATGTGATAAACACAGCACCGTGCTATGCCTTTAATTGGGAATGTCGGTGGCAAAATAGAAGTTAAGGGGTGGGGGTGATGAGCATAGTGGTGTTAGCCGAGGGCATCCGCAGTCACCTCACAGACAAAAACATGATGTCACAATATACGGATGTGTGACTATGGTTGCTGTGTTTATTAATGACCAAACTGTAACATAATGGATTCTGTGTTGCTGTTCTTGTAGTCTGTCTGACTCGTCAGATTGTAACTGTTTCAGGTCTCTGCTGTGTAAAATGTGTGGAACAGCAGAACCATCAATCCCTTGGAGGAAAATTTCAGACGTTTCATTTGTTTTTGATAATGGTGCCTTTATTTACAAACTTTTCTCATGTTTCTATATACCGACTGACTGAGTCAAGCTGAAATTCAGTCATTGCTTAGTTTTGACAACTACAACGCTGCAAGATTCTACCTAGAATCCAAAGGACTGAATGACCTATCCGGACAGCGATAGCCAAATAACCATTATTAAGGAGTTGTAATACAGTATAACCCTTTCGTAATGTTTTCCTAGAGACCATGGGAAAGTGGCATTATAAGCAAGAAAACATTACAAAAGAGAAAGATGAAAATTCAGCATGGCAAACCAATGTGTGTATAGTGTAAAGCAATGTATTATAGTAGCTAAATACAGTGTACTGCTAGAGACGTTGGCAGAACTGCCACGACAGTGATGGTCGGTGGCTTGGTATGGTTCATGGATAATGAACCGCAAGCATGCACAAATAGGGCATGGTGGCTGTGGTATCTCCCAAAATGATGATAGGGTATCAGAAGAGTAGTTTTGGCAGTTTGGTATGTGAGGAGGAAGTTGCATTTAAGTCAACTCACATTGGAGCAAACAGGGAACTGAAGAAATAGACAATTTTTTACTGAACTGATCCTTCATGGAATCCTAATTATTCCCCTGGTTAGATTTTCTTGCTTCAATAAATAATTATAAAAATCAAAAAGTGACTGCTTCACACAGGATTGGAAGTGGATAGATTTGGGCCTATTAACATTGGGATCTTGAAAGTCGGTGTGGGTAAAATGCGGTGAGTTTGGAGCAGCGCCGGAATACAAGGGCAGGAGAAATGGGAGATCCCCGATAAAAAAAACACTGACTGGCAGTATTGTCCGGCATGATTCCCACATGCGAAAATCCGGAGTGTGACCCTGCCGGGAATCAAACCCGGTTCACCTTTGTGGGAGGCGAGTAGTTTGACCACTACATCACCGCGGCCCCCACACTGGATTGGAAGGCAATAACATAGTCCCTACGACTATCCAATGATTCATGAGCTTGCAACTAACTCACTTTTACTGTAGTTTTATCTTCACGCTCTTACTGTGATGGTTGTGAGTTTGTTAATTTTATTAGCACCACTCATGTTAATATTTACAGAAATATTTTAAGGATGAACGTATCTGCAATGTTACTTGAGGATACAAATATTATTTACCAAACTCTTTCATGTGTGGATAAAATTCACCAATAAAAGTGACTATAAATATTTCATAGATGAGTAGATACAAATAAACTTTACTATGTTTGTGTACAAGAATGACCACTGACATATATATGTTCACAAAGAAAGAAGTTCACTATAATTGTCAGTGTCGGACTACATGATGGTACCTAATCTACATCACCAATGAAACAAGTAGAGTAAATACCATATAAATGTAAAGAAAACATGTGCCAAATAATGAAATAAGTTGTAAATTTAAGTATTATAAAATGTTTTGGCGACAATACATTTAAATTTTAGTTGGACATACTTTATATTATTCACTGGAAAGTGAGAAAATTATTTCAGGGAATTAAGCATATAAAAAAAATTTTTGGTACCAGATTAAAAAATTATGCATTATGAATGGGAAATCATAAATGGGAACATTATAGCAGGGATTTACTGTACTCAACTTGAAGTTACCCAGAGAATAAATTTTACTGGGAATTATAATAGTTTTTTTATTTAGACCTAATTTTTCTTTCAGTGTTTGTATTTCAACGAAATTTTTTGATTGCATCCCCCCCCTCCATCATGTAAGTTATTTTCCATTTTCTAGTATCATAATTTTGTTACTAAATAATCATTACAAATGCGTACACTTAGCCGAAATGAAATAACTCCAGATTCACGTCTGAACGTGCCTTAGTTCTTTTTCAAAAAAAATTTTATGTTGTATATTTTTTTAAATAGTTTTATTTTAATTGTATTTTATTTTCTTGTGTTTTACATTTTGTGAGTTTTTAGTTTTCTTTCTCAGATTTTCCGGTAGTGGTTTTTTCTTCTCTTAGTGCTAGATAGGCACGAGCATCATTTCTGGTGGGACCTTTGAGCAAGGCGGACGTAATTAGATTCTGCCGGGATTGATCCTTGTCAATCCCCGGCATCAGCATAATTTAAAATATCATTTTGAGTGGTCCCAGAAGTAGGTTTAAATTGTAGGAACGCCACACCACATTTGAGAAGAGGGCACAGGCATTATTCCAGGGAATTATTAGTGGTTCCAGAAGCCACCGACTTTGAGGCACTGCCTAGCACTAGGCGCCATGTTAATTAGTATGAAGCAGATATAATCCCAGGCGAAGCCAACTCTTTTCTGATGCCGGAGGGGCATCCAAACATCTAAGAAATATTTATGTGCATCGTTTAACCAGTTTGCTAAAACTTTCTAGCAGTTTTGGGACATTTTTACTCATAAATTAGTGTAATATGATCCAGTAATCTGGACGTTCTGCGCACTTGAGCTAGCACCAGAGCAACTTAATTTGTTGATTAACCACGAGAAACATGTAAATTATTTTTTGGGGTTAAACAGTACAAGTCAGATAAGAAATTAAATTTTTGGGACTAACTTTTGGAGATTTTAAGACAAGTGACATTTTTCATGGAGTAGTGAACTGAAATTTATTTTCTAGTTACGTGAGACTTAAATTCAGCTCTAACCTCAGATGAACACTTTTTTAATTCCTTTTATTTTTGAACTGACAGGAAGCAGAACTACGATTTTCCTTAATTTCTCAGATTTTCACCAACTCAAATACATTCTGTAAGGATGGTGGTAATTTGAAACTTATTAGACTCCTTATCTAGGTTTGAGTTCTTTAATTTTTTAGCAGTTTTAATTTTAATATTTTAATAAAAAGTTGGCACATTAATTTTTAAACAAAATAATTTAATTTTAATAAGAATTTTCATTTAATACATTTAAGTAAAATTTGCCTTTTCTTTCATTTCTCAGTAGCTAGAGCATCTATTTGGAATTGTTCTGAATGCTTGTCCAATGTTTCATGTCTTATGTCTTATGAGTGTTTACCTGGCTATTGCAAGTGTAAGTATCACTGCCTTTGTCATGTCATTTATCTCACAAACCACGGGAATGCCACAAACCCACTGATTACACCTGAACTCAGTAAAGCTTAAAATCTCTCTCAAAAACCACAAACGTCAAATAAGTATTTTCATTTCTTTCCCAAATCAAATCAAACATTATAACTATTCCACTTAATTACATTTATTCAACCTAATTATTTACTACAAACTTAAATTTAAGGGTAGCAATACAATCTTTATGAACTTTTTTTTTAAACTACAATTTTAATTATGGTTCAACGTAACAACACATGCCAGAAATGCAGAAATAAAAGGAAATCCAGTCCAACAATGGCAGCACAAAGTAAAAATTAAATACACCTAAAAACAAATGTATTTTAGATGTATAGAAACTATGCAAAAGCCTACTGTATCCCTTATAATGTAAGATACAGACAAAAACATGCGTGAAGAGTACTTTGGAATTTCCTAAAGAGATGTACCAAGATTATTCAAAAATATGGTACCCAAAAAGTAATATTTTCCTTAAATTGTTTCTTGGGTTTAAATAAAGTTTTTTTTGGATTTGCTTAATTTTCCCTGAACGCATATCAATTTTCTCAATATCCCTTTGCCAATGTTCAAATCCATTTCCCCACCCCCATCCTATCCTTTATACAGCTTTCTCTAACCAAAACAAATTCATACCAAGATGGAATGTTTGCACTCAGAGAACAAATGTCAAACTGTCAACTAAATTTACAGTCAATAGTTTATTGTCAGTGACAGAAAAATTAATTTCATGAACAAATCATTTTTTTTATACTTGTTCCATTTTCTGGCATCTCCTGGATCATTCCATCACAATCCAACACATTGACAAAAAAGTATCACAAAACAAATCTTTATAAACCTACAAAATGCACATAACTGAACTATCTACAAAATAGCCATGCATAAACATTTACAATGTGGCATTATGTACCTCATCATTATTTTTCCCTTTGAAAGTGTAAAGTGCCTGCACCAGCAAAGGACTGCCATCCGACGCCATCTTGGCACTGTGCACGAGCAACTTCCGTGTCTCGCCCGCCACCTGTTCCGCACCAGCATCATTCACATCCTGCAATACGATAGAGAGAGAATTGTCACCTAAAAAGCACCCATCTGTGGACTGAGGACTGCTGCATGCGTGGCCCCGTAAAGACGCACAACACAAGACTGCTGCCTCCGCCGCTGGTCGCTCGGATTCTTGGCACCGGCTCAAAGCAGCGGAGCGTTTCGAGGCCTTGGCTGGCAGCCAGCTGGGATGTTGTCCCCGTCCCGTCTTCCTGCAGCTAACCTTACTCAACAACAGGCCCCAAACTAGTCATTGTAAAACACTGACCTCACTTATTACACAAAAATTTTTTTTCAGAATAATATACTTTTTTATTTGCTTATCAGTGTGATGAGTAGGGTACTTTTGCATGTTGCACAGCAATATTTATATGCAAAAAATAATTGTATAACTACTGCTAAAAGGAAAAGGAAGAAATGTATAAATAATTTTTTTTATAGCACCTTCCTCCTTACTAACAGTCAATATAAAAATGTTGTAATATGTTGCTGTGTATTTTTACTATCACCTAAAAAAAGATGATTATTCTCACAGTTATGTAACAGTATCAACATACCACACAACAGACAAAAAAATAACTTACATAAGAATTTTGAATTTTAACACAAGATATTACTGAACCATAATGGGACGGGAGATGGTGGGGGAAGCAAACCTGGACAAAACTAATTTGCAATATAAATTAACTTAACCCAATTTTTTTTTTAAAGTGCTACACTTGTATGAAAAACTCTGATGAATCGCTGGGGAACTTGCTGAAAAATAATTTCAGAAACCTAAATACAAAATGTGCAAGAAAAACGACGACCAACCTCCACCCTCTCACTCATGAATGGAGCTGTGCGACCAGCCACAAATAAATAAACTTCTTGGAACTGAATGACTGCAAAAGCAAACAAGAAATCTCTTGCATTATAAATAGACTCTCATCCAGAAATAAACTTAGTCTACAATGTTCGCAAGTACTGTCGAGTACGAGGAAACTGTAACTAATGCATCAACACTCACGCTTGAGTGAACACATGCATCAATCAAATAATAATGAGTGCTCTGTAAATAACCTGCTCCACCACAAAAACTCTCACTTTCTTGCTCCAAAGAAATTAAGCAAGTTTGGCACTTACTAATTACAATATGGGGCACTCTCATATAACACACATTTCCCACACAGTGAAACCTGAAATACAAATCTCCAGGTAACTATATAATGTAATAATGAGGTTTGTATTAACAGTGTCTGCATTAATTATAAAAAAAAATATGTCAAGACATTCGAATGTTTACTATGCGATTCAGCATATTGGAAAAAAGACATTCTTACCAGCGCAACTTCTTCTTATCAGTGAACTTAACATTATGTTGTAATACCAATTAGCAAATATTTTTTATTATACATACAAATGAATATCTAATTACCTAGTAACTAGGTGTCACTGCATTATCTTCCTTTCTACATTCTTTTTTTTTTATATAAAAAATATAAATAGTTATACTTATAATATACACTGAAGATCCAAAACATTGGTACACCTGCCTAATATCGTGTAGGGCCCCCCGAGCACGCAGAAGTGCCGCAAGACGACGTGGCATGGACTCTTCTAATGTCTGAAGGTATGCAGGAGGCAATTCACACCATGAATCCTGCAGGGCAGTCCACAAATCCAATCTGTGCCAATTTGAGAAAGGATTGCATGTCTTTCACGTTTAATGATTCTCGTCAGTCGTGGTTTATTCCGTTATTTCACAATCTTTTTCCGGCCGCAGCGATGTCGAAGATGTGATGTTTTACCGGATTCCCGATATTCAAGGTACACTCGTGGAATGGTTGTACGTGAACATCCAAATGTTATCGTTACCTCGGAGATGCTATGTCCCATCTATCGTGCGCCGACTATAACACCACGTTCAAACTCGCTTAAATCTTGATAACCTGCCATTGTAGCAGCAGTAACCGATCTAGATGCCGACCAGTTTTTTTGGCTCTTCAGTGTACTTTGGATGCTATCTTCACAAATTAATAAAACTGTATTGGCCTAAAGTTCTGATTTCAAGAAAGTACACAAACAGATAAAATAAATCATTACTTGAAAACTAATGCATTATATCAGTGAATAAAGTGTATAATATCAGCAGTGAAGTGTTTAACTGACATTTAAAAAGTAAAGTGTTGTGTTCACTTCTACCACTACTTTTTGACTAAAAATACATGCTGTTAGCATCGTACTATGGTAGAAACCGCTGAGCAGAGTCAGTCGCGAGATACTCCTACAGCAGTTTATATCCATTCATTTTAAATTCAATACCGTAATAAAAATCATAAACAAATTGTTCCACGAAAAGTAAAGATTTCTTTAAAAATAAAATAATAATTTACATTAAATTATTATTTACAGTCTATTTTAAATAATATGTTGACACAGACAGCTGCTGCCCTTCTTTGTCTCTATTGCTACATCTACCGCTATGATGCTGGCATTCAAGTTAGGAGTGTTGGGGTTGTTGGAAAAGGTGAAATGGCAACAAAGTGTTGGATGAGATTTGTGCTTTTCATTAAATTGTACGAAGCCTGCACAAGTAAAGCTGCTTTTACACTACACAAGAAAAATTTCACACCAGACATCACATGCAAACCCATATGTGACAATATCAAGCAAATTCCATAAGAAATTAGTTCACACACAGTTTGCAAAGAAAATATGCAGCAAACCTTGACTTTGCAAGAGAGTAGTCAATATCCAGGGTGAATTAATTAATAGCTGCAATATTAATTCAAAAGCTCCTAAACATTTTTTTGTATTGAAATTTGTGGATTATAATTAATGTGAATGAGCTTTCTTCATATCTTACAACACCAATAACTAATAGAACTAAACTTAGTATTTATCTTAAAAATATGAAACACTATTAACACCAACATGTTTCGCCATATTCCTCTTTCGACCGCTTAAATGTACAATTTACTCCACTCTCTCGCATTAATACATGACCAGCTTAAAAGGACCAATAGAATTCCTTATTCTGTGCGACTTGCATTAAAAAAAAGAGCACGTTCTATCTGTTGGCAACCTTTGAGTGCATGCAACATTGACACAGTGAGGTTAAATTGATTGTGGATACCATCGGATGAAGCTGGACGTAGTAATTAGCACAAAAGGCAAAAGGCCCCTTAGTTGCAACTCTCTAGAACCCACAGTTTCCATGAAAAATGTAAACGAAGGGTACAGAGGTAGCAGGACCATGGCCTGGTGAGTAGGCAACACATACTGCACCTGATGATAAACATATGTTAGTGGTATGATCCACAATGTTACACGTCACAGCCAGTTCCCCTTTCCCACCTCCTGAGCAATGTAGTTGCCAGCCTCGTCTGCCCAAGCTGTCTGTTATTCGCAGCCTGTCACTGTTTCGATTCACGAGGTAATGCAGACGTGAACATGGTCGAGTAATATGGACCTGGTCGACCGAGAACCGTCCGCACTCCATAGTTTGAAGAGGCTGTCTTAGCAAATGTAGTACACAATGCTTTGATGAGCGATCTCGCGGAGAATGGATGCATCAAATGGCACAGTATGGTGTGTCCTCCATGAACAGCTGCTGCAACCATACCATGTGCATAGGGTACAAGCAATGGGGCCTGCAGATTATGCCCTTCGGCTAGAATGGTACCGGTAGTTCAAGCAGCAGTGTGAAATTGATCCTGATTTCCCAGCAATTGTAATGTTTACAGACGAAGGCACGTTCACTCTGGAAGGTTTTTGCAACAGTAGAAATGTCCACGTGGGATGACTCCAACCCACATACAACTGTAACGAAAGGCTACCAGCACCGTTTTACCATCAACATTTGGGTCGGAATAGTGGGGACAATGTTATTGGCACATTCTTGCTGCCGAACCATGTGTCAGGATTTCAATATTAGGATTTCCTGCAGTTACGATTACCAGTTATTGGAGGATATTCCGCTCATCAGAGAACGAATGTAGCTGCAACACGACCATGCACCACCCCATTTCACCAGAATTGTGCATGACCACCTCAACACAGCATATCCCGTTCACTGGATAGAACAGAGTGGGCCTCGTGCTTAGCGACCATGCTCCTCGGACCTTATGCCATTAAACTTCTGGCTGTGGGGATTTCTTAAGGCATGTGTATTCAAGACATCCGTTGCATCTGAAGACGACCTGTTACCGAGGGTCATGGCTTTCTGCGATCAAGTGAGAGACACGCCAGGAGTTTTTTAGTGTGTCCGCCAGTCTCTAATAAGTCGTATTAACTACTGCATTGACATTGGAGGGGCATTTCAAACATTTTTTGTGAAATTGGTTGTGACACGCCCCCTTCATTATCTGACCAGACCAACAGCCCATCAATACCCTCCATGCGAAGCATCTATACCAGCCATACGATCCAACCTTGACACCCTGCCTACAAAGGGACCATACAAACCATCCACTTGAAACAGTCATACCAAACATACGTATGAACTGCTCATACTAGACAGCCATACAAACCAACCATATGATCCAACTATATAAGTCAAAAGTACCAGCTTAAAATACAAAACATCCATGACAGTCAACCACACCTCCAAACCATTTTATACCCCTATACCTAACGACCATCAAGATCACCCATCCATAACATCTGTTAATGCCGACCAGTCATACAAACTGGTAATTACCAGAAGACCATAACTAAGGGCCATACCAGTTGACCAGGCCATTAATCCATACTAACCAACGAATGACTACACCCAAGACAATCTCCTATCAAGAACGGCTCCTGTCGAGACCAATTCCTGCCAAACTGACTAGAAAAAATGGCCAACACCATCCATCTGTACCAACAGACGATGATGTTCAATCTCGAAAAAAGTCTACTAATACGAATCTCGTAGTAACAACTTCGCGAAAATCTTTGCAATACATATCATCTACAGCTAACCGTACCGAAGGTCCATACATATGAGCAGACCATCCATACAGAATGACCATTACTAGTTACCCATACCAACCATACAGGCCAAGAACTGGTCCCAACCAAGACTGACGCGGAGATAGATTGCTGGGGATAGATAGCACCACATACGCTGCAATCAGCACAGTGCACACCACAGTCAGCTACTCACATTCAACAGTCAGCTCCGCACAATCAATAATAAGCTCTGCAATCACTCCGCACACGCCATAATTAGGTCCGCACGCTCCGCAATCAGCACCATTTGCACCGCAATTGTTCTGCAATCGCTCCGTATTTACTCCAATTCAATCAGACTACAGGTCACCTCATGGGAGGCGAGGTCTCTGTCTTCTGCTTCGTCGCAGACAAAGCATAAGCGTCGTGTTTTTTTTGTGGGGATGTTATTCCTCCATACAGATATTTTTTAAGATGGAAAAATTATTTGCCAATCTGTTGACCGAACCTCGGCATGCATAGCTTCATGACGTGGCTCGCGGCATTGGGGCAAAGTATGACCATCAGATAGCTAAGTAGAATACCAATTATTTCAGGTCTTAGTATCAACTGTACCATACTAACGAAATAAATCACTGAAGCCTATGTCATTACTGTGAATGCCAAGAGGAAAATGGTGGTGTATCACTGATGGCAAAGAGGACAAAATGGATCGCATCTTCTCCTGGAAAGTGCATCTGCATTGTTGTGAAGGCATCCAGACCTGCAACGTATTTAAAAGTCCTGTTCTTGCAGATGCTGTACCTACCAGGCTATATGACTTTCAGGGGTCTTGAAATTTAGTAGCCAACATAATGAAACCTGATAAGCTCTCAAGTTAAGGTCTATGTCATAATGGTTGGGGTAAATGTGTGTGTATGTTTTCGTCACAACCAGAAGCTCCTCGTAAATCACACATTTATTTCTCTCACTGGTTGGACCCTGGCTTCAGTAAATCATCTAGAGCTGAGAACAAGTGGGCTCAATTCACTTTGCAAATAAACACTTACTGATTTCCTTCTGACTGCAGAGAATTACAACTTAAAAAACCAGCAAACCCCTATATAAATGCGAAGCCTGGACTGAGTTAGGGGTCAGTTGCTGAGCAAGAGCGGTCAGTTGCAGAGCATGAGGGGTCATTTGTGGAGCAGAAGGGGCATTTAGAGGTCATAAGTGGAGGAGGGATCATTTACGGGTAATTTCAAGAAGAGGACCCTCCTTGTGCTTATTTCCCCCGAAATATTAAATGTGCTCCATCGAGCACATATATCCTATAGCTGTCGAAACAGATGAATCTAAAATTAAAATTAAGAAATTCAGATTATCGCTTTTATCGATTTGCCAGATTGACAGCTCCCAATTCTAACCCCACACTAGAGCCACAGTTTCCAGCTCTTTCAAACTAATCCTAGAGCCTTGCAGTGCTGTCATGATCTAGATAAAACTATCATATATTGTAAATGCTAGACACACTGAAAAAATCCCACATTCCATGCTTGCACGAGAAGAGTCCCGGATAATATACTATTATGCATGCTGAGGGGGGGCTGCGATGATGGTGTCAAAGGTCTCGTGGTTTCTTACTCATCGAGACTATCTACCTGGCCTACCCACAACATGTACAAAGTCTGCCTATCCGATACCACACAGGTGGGATGATGAAGACCGTCCTGCTACAGGTACAACATAAAACCAGCATAAGAAAATAGATTTCAGGTCTGGTTGAATTGGAGTGAATACGGAGCGATTGTGGAACAATTGCGGTGCGAGTGGTGCTGATTGCTGAGCATACGGACCTAATTATGGCGTGTGCGGAGTGATTGCAGAGCTTATTATTGAGTGTGCGGAGCTGATTGCGGAGTGTGAGGAGCTGACTGTGGTGTGCACGGTGCTGATTGCAGCGTATGTGGTGCTACCTATCCCCAGCAATCTATCTCCGCATCAGTCTTGGGTGGGACCAGTTCCTGGCCTGTATGGTTGGTCGTTGTGGTTGGAAGGTCTCAATGGTTGGTATGGATGTCTGGTATGGGTAGCTAGTAATGGTCATTCTGTATGGATGGTCTGCTCTCCTGTATGGACCTTCGGTACGGTTAGCTGTAGGTGATATGTATTGCAAAGATTTTCGCGAAGTTGTTACTATGAGATTCGTATTAGTCGACTTTATTCGAGATTGGACATCATCGTCTGTTATAATGTATTCACGGTAACTTCAAGATTTTCTGAAACCCTGCTAAATATCTACTTTCAGGGAGCCGATTATGTATCCTTCCGCAGTATGTAAACAAAACATTGCCATGTGACACCTGTCAAACGTTTTGTAAACAGTGCCATGTGGGAACTGTCAAATATTTTGTAAACAAACAGTGCCTTGTGGGAACTGTCAAATATTTTATTAACAGTGTCCATGTGGGAACTACCAAAATTTATTTTTGAAGAGAAACAATGCCATGTAATCTCAACTGTCATATACTTTAATAAAATTCTCTAAATGTCTAAAAAATGCTAATCAATTTAGCGAAATGTTGTAATACATACAAAAAGGTAGATTGAAGTATATATCGGAACTGTTAATTATATAATTTAATTAAAGTTTACTTATTGTCTTAAGATTTATTTACATATTTGCTGTAAGGAAAAAGTTAAATTTTACATAATAAACTTTTGGAAGTAGCACTCAGGTTAAAGATTTCACTGTGATAAATGGTACCGTATTTTATCGCATATAAGTGGCACATTTTATTAAAAAAAAAATTTATTGAAAACTTGGGGTGCGACTTATAAGTGAGAAAAATTCCTCCAGCCCCGCACTAACGTTTCATTTACTACGAATTCACGGCCCGCGGCTCGATTTCCAAACTCTTCAGCGAACAAAATCACTTTCATTTTGAAACCTGCGGTGTAGGTACATCTCTGTTCCATCAAGAACTGTCGCGCTTCTTCACTGCAACATAAAAACAACACTATGCGGCGGAAAGACGAGTCACGGCTAACATTTGGCACTGAAGAACCAACGCTAATGTGCTGCCATCTCTTGGTCTCCACAAAAAGCTTTCGAAAATAATCGATTATCAGTTGGCGGCGACCAAAATTCGATTCCTTTGCATTCTTTGCGAAGGGAATAACGTAACGGAAATATTCAAATGCCTTTCTATATTTTGCACGTTTATTTGATAAACTGCAGAAATAACAACGCTAATACTAAAATTACATCTTAACCTAGAATTATCTTGTAAGTAGAAAGAATGTGTTACGTTAGTTTTATAACCACAATTCAGCGTCTCCAATATGGCGTGGTTATACTTCTGAAAAAAACGTGCCCAAACGAACAAGATGGAGTGTACGAGTCCGCTGGACAACAACTGAAATTTATTTAATTTCAATTAATAACGGTGAAATCTTTACCCATGAGTGCTACGTAAAAATGTAAATATATAGTTTAGCAATATTAACTTTACAATTACGGCATTAAATTTATACATATTAATATTTAACCTACGAACTATTTCTTTTCAGCTATAACCAACATGTCCCTTCAAAATCCGTTGTTAATTCTTACGGACTTTTAAAGTCGAAATATACCACTTTCTGGAGTTTTTTTTCTTATTTTCAGAAAAGCCCCTAAACTAGAAAATTACCCTAAAAGCAAGACAAAACCTTTTTCCATATACCATTTTTTTATAACCAATTGAACATGTAACTCCTAGGGTGATTTTTCAAAGGTTCTTTTCAAAAGTATCGAAGATACCGTGAATGGATTATAGTACAGATGGAACGTCTTTCCATTTTTTCTAGTCAGTTTGGCAGGAATTGGTCTCGACAAGAGCCATTCTTGATAGGAGATTGTCTTGGGTGCAGTCATTCGTTGGTTAGTATGGATTAATGGCCTGGTCGACTGGTATGATACTTTGGTATAGCCCTTAGTTATGGTCTTCTGGTAATTGCCAGTTTGTATGACTGGTCAGCATTAATGGATGTTATGGACGGGTGGTCTTGATGGTCGTTAGGTATAGGGGTATAACATGGTTTGGAGGTGTGGTTGACTGTCATGGCCATTTTGTATTTTAAGCTGGTATTGTTGGCTTGTATAGTTGGATCATATGGTTGGTTC
Organism: Clitarchus hookeri; assembly: GCA_002778355.1. Lineage (NCBI taxonomy): Eukaryota > Metazoa > Arthropoda > Insecta > Phasmatodea > Phasmatidae > Clitarchus > Clitarchus hookeri. The sequence continues at coordinate 47,272 of NQII01000055.1, read as the reverse complement.
GTATGGCTGGCTAGTATGAGAGGTTCATATAGATGTTTGGTATGACTGTTTCAAGTGGACGGTTTGTATGGTTAGCCTGTACGAATTGTTTTTATGGTCACTTAGTATGGCAGGGTGGCATGGTTGGATCGTATGGTTGGTAAGATGGTTCGCATGGAGGGTATTGATGGGCTGATAGTCTGATCGGGTGGTATGGATGAATCGTATGTTCGGCTAGTATAGTTGGAATATGTGGTTCGTATGGTCAGTCTGTATGGTTGGTTGGTCTGATTGGGCTGTTTTTTTTTGGATGGCTGGTATGCTTCTTTGGCATGGTTAGCTGTAGGTGATATATTTAGCGGATATTTGCAAATATTTTGAGTAAAGAGTTAAGTAATAGGAACTGAATGATGCAGCTTTGTTTTCGTAATGGATAGTTTGCATGACTGATCGGCTGGCCAGTATCATGGATGTTATGGATGGCTGAGTTTGATGGTTGTTAGACTGGATGGCCGGAATGGACGTTTGGTATGGACGGTGCATATCTTTTGAGGGTGTGGATGATTGTCATGGGTGTTTCGTATTTTAACTAAGCTGGTATTGATGCTTTGTACTCTTGAATTTTATGGTCAGTTCTTGTGGATGCCTGGTATGGTTGGTTTGTATGGTTGGCTGTTATGAGCAGTTCATATGGATTTTTGGTATGACTGTTACAAGTGGATGACCAGTAAGGATGATTTTGTATGGATTGTTTATATGGATCCTTCGTATGGATGTGTGGCAAGGCCACATAGATGGCTGGTATGGTTGGTTCGATTGTCATTCTTGCCTATTGCTATCTCCAGTCAGTCTTGTTGGGCTGTTGTTCTGGATGGGTGGAATGGATGTTTTGTATGGATGATTCGTATGTTCGGTTGGTGTTCTGGTTGGTCTCACTCATTGATCTAGTCAGTTTGGCAGTGGTTGGGCTTGGTAGGAGTCTGTTTTGGGCGGTCTCATCCTCGGGTGAAGTCGGTTGTTTGCCAAGATGGGTAGATGTTACGGTTGGCTGGTATGGGACCTTGGGTACGGACAGGTGTTGGTGAAACAATTTGCGAAGAGGTCACAAACGCAATTCGCATTAGGCGACTTTTTTCGAGATTGGTAGTTAACGGCTACTGATATAGGTGGTTGGTATGGTCGGTTGGCCCTGACCCTTGTTCTAGTCATATTTGCAGGAATTGGTCTTGGCAGGAGCCAGTCTTGTGCCGTCAGTATCTTCAGGAAATGATCGAGGATCAGTCAGAAAGAGAGGGAGGGGGTTCGAGAGTCGTGTGGATGGTTGATTTCTAGGGTGGATGGTGAGGAGGATGAGCTATGGGAGGAGAATGGGCTAGCAGCATGCACAATGTTGTTGGCAACCGAGGTATGGTAAGCAAATGGTGAGGGAAATGGAAGATACGAGAGGTGTGGTTGGGTGTGTGTTGGAGGGTTTGAGTTGGGTATGTGTGTTACGTAAGTCAGTAATTAACTTTGGGGATTGTAACATCGATCAACTATATGGTTAATTAAATATTGAGGGGTGGGTTCAGTCTGCTGCTGATCGTCATACCAGCAAGTAGCTGTGCTGTGTCATGTTTACGAGAATGGAACTTTTAGAGTCACACACATCTGACTTGGTTATCTGCATTAACTATGTAGCTATTTCCTGTATGTTTTTTAGATTTTTCTATATTTTTCTTAATTTCTGATTTTACGGTCAATGTCAAGGTAATGGGTCAAGTTCATGGTTCAAGGTCAAGGTAAAGGTCATGGGTTAATGTTAAGACATGGTCACTGGGTTGTTGAGGGGGTGAAGGGTAGTGAGGATGATGAGGGATGGAGGGGGTGCTGGATATAGATCGGGGTAGGGGGCTGTGTCCACTGATTCTTCCAGGTCCACTGGACCTGGTTGGAGCCTCAAATCCTCTTTTACTAATCTGAGGATTAAGTGACTCATTCTGCTAAGATCCTCGAATCCTATTGCTCACCTGAGAATTTTTCTGCTCTTGCTACAAGGAGCTTTGGATCCGCTTTCCTAATTTTTCGATTTTTTTTTTTTTTTAAATTTTTGTGGAAAAAGTTATTTTTTGGTAAAATAATTAATTTGTAAAATAATTTTTTGAGTGAAATAGACAATTTTGTCAATAACAAGGCCGTCCCAGGATGCCGGTCGCACCTGTGACGCCAACCAAAATGGCGGAGAATTCCGAACTCCGATGAATGATGCCTGCATCAAAATCGGCACATGTACACTACTCACTTTGTAGAGAATATTAAGAGGAATCCAACGAGCCATCCATCATTAAATACGGCTGCATGGTTAGCAAAATATGAGAGTTTGAAGTTCTTTTAGGTTTCACGCCAGTCACTCATAATTTAATTTTCCTTTTTTCTTGTTCCCATTTTGTCAGACTGTACAATTAAGATTTCATATTCCTATAGTTTTCGGGGGTGCTCTTTCGATTAAAATGTGTCTGGTGAGTATGGTGTTAGCAGTTTGAGTTAGGTATGTTATTTTTAAAATTTTCGGTTAAATACCTAGAACTTCTTACTTAATCGGATCCGCTTATAAATCAGGCTGTAGGGGAATGTTAAGAGAAATCAAACGAGTCGTCGTTCATTAAATACGGTTAAGTGGTTCGCGAGGTATGAGACTTTGAAGGTCACTGTGGTTTCACGCCGGGCACTTATAATTTAATTTTCCTTTTTTCTTGTCTCCATTTTACCAGACTGTACAATTAATATTGCACATTCCCAAAGTTTTTGGGGGATGCTCTTTTGATTGAAATGAGTCTTGTAAGTGTGGTGTTAGCAGTTTCTAAGTTAGGTACGCTTTTTTTTATATTTTCGGTTAAATTCTTAACAATTTACCTAATAGGACCAGTTTATATCTCAGGTTGTACGAGAATTTTAAGAGGAATACAAGTCGTTGATCATTAAATACGGTTAAATGGCTTGTGAGATTAGAGTGTAAAGTTCACTGATGTTTCGCACCGGACACTTATAATTTAATTTTCCTTTTTTCTTGTCTCCATTTTACCAGACTGTGCAATTAAGATTGCATGTTCTAATAGTTTTCATGGATACTCTTTCAATGTAAATGTGTCTGATGAGTGTGATGTTCGCAGTTTCCGTGTTAGAAATGTTATTTTGGGTTATGCCGACAGTAAAAATCAAAGACGAATTATGGACAGCAAGAAGTTTTAACAAACTCCGTTCCATTTCAGTTTTATACCAACATTGAGCTAGTTTTCATAAAAAAGTTCAGTCCTACAAACATTTTTCCATAGGTCCCTTTATTCATTTTAAACAATTTTCGATTTCTCTGGAACAATATGGACAGCATTTAAGAATATTCAGGAGGTTTCTTTGTGTGTGAGAAAGGAGTTTTCAGTGTATGTTTGTAAAATGTGTATGCGAAATTAGCTTAGTTTTGCAAAAATTTTGATATTTTCTGTTATATTTTTTAAAGATATCTTATTTAATCAGATTCCTCTAAATCTCATATTGAAGAGAGTTTTAAGAGGAATCCAACTTGTTGTCGATTATTAAATTTGGTTCAATGTTTCGCAAAATATGAGAGTTTGAAGTTCATTTTAAGTTTTGCATTGGGCACTCATAATTTAATGTTCCTTTTATCTTGTCTCCATTTTACCCAACTGTGCAATTATGATTGCATATTTGTATTGTTTTCGGGGGTGCTCTTTCTATTGAAATGTGTCTTGCGAGTGTGGTGTTAGGAGTTTCTGAGTTAGGTATGTTATTTTTAATATTATCGGTTAAATTCTTAATAATGTCGTACTTAATCAGATACGTTTATATCTCAAGTTGTAAATAATTTTAAGTGGAATCCAACGAGTCGTCGATCATTAAATTCTGTTAAATGGTTAGCGAGATATGAGAGTTTTAAGTTCGTTGAGGTTTCGCACCAGGAACTCATTTAATTTTCCTTTTCTCTTGTCTCCATTTTGTTAGACTATGCAATTAAAACTGCATATTCCTACAGTTTTCGGGGGTGCTCTTTCGATTGAAATGTGTCTAGTGAATATGATGTAAGCAGTTCCCATGTTACGAATGTTATTTTGGGATATTCCAACAGTAAAACACAATGACGAATTAAGAACAGTAGGAGGTTTTAATAAATTCCTTCCCGACAGTTTGATACCAACATTGACCTAGTTGTGTGGAAAAAAGACGTTTGTTCCATTCGGCCGCTCTTTTTGAACTTTCGTCTCTTTTGCATTCAATTTACCAGAAGCAGTATGGCGGCTGGTGTTCCACTCGCCAAGTCAATATGCTCCTGGGTCATTTAGGTCACGCTGTTTCAGCTCCTCGTAAGCAAGAGTTACGAGGGCAAACCGGCTGCTGGGTAGATTTTAGCGTGCTTCACTGGTTCGCCATCTTCACTGTTTACAAAACAAGGACGTCTTTAACCTTTCAACTTTGCCTCGAATATATAATGCACTGAATTTAAGATGTTATGGATTATGAAATGAATTTTAAAATAACATATGTTAGGGGAAAATTATTTGTGAACACAAACAATCACAAAAATAAATATATAATCAGATGTCTGCTATATTCGTCAATGTGGTTTCTACACACGAAAACTACCTATGAAAAAAAAATAGAGGCGTTCCATTCACTTCCAAGGGTTAACAACTTGACCCAGGTCACTTTAGACTACAACTCTCACGACTGTCACTTTAGACTACAACTCTCACGACTGTCACTTTAGACTACAACTCTCACGACTCCGAAGAGCAAAAAAAGAGGCCGAATGGAACAAACCTAAGTTGTTCGGACCTACAAAACTTTTTCCGCAGGGGGACGTTTTTGTTAATTATTATTTCTCTGTAACAATCTGGAAAGTATTTAAGAATGTTCAGGGGGTTGCTTTGTGTGTGAGAAAAAAGTTTCCAGCGTATGTTTGTATGTGTATGCGAAATTAGCATAGTTTTGCAAAATTTTAGATATTTTCGGTTAAATTCTTAATATCATCTTACTTAATCGGATTCTTTTGCATTTCAGGTTGCAGAGAATTTTAGGAGGAATCCAACGAGATGTCGATTATTAACATCGGCTAAATGGTTCGCGAGATTTAAGAGTTTGAAGTTCATTGAGGTACATAGTACCTTACAAATTGTTCATTGCGCATCTGTGCTGTATCCCATAGCGAGCATCACATGGTATACAATATCCAAGTTTACATCGATAATTTAGCTTCGCGTATCTAAGACGATCACCAAGGAACGAGGGTGAGTGGCGGCAGCAGGATAAAAATTGTAAATGTAAGGCAAGTAATCTTTTACTCGCACATGCATTCGGTGTTGCAAAAATTCAAGTGTATTTTTTACGCCATACAAAATGCAATTACGCTATGTCTATAACATTGCGAGTTTGCAAAGTATGCGAAAAAAAAAATAATGCCTTTATATGTAGCATAGAAAGTACGTAATCATAGATTATTGATTGTGGAACAGATTGTACGGCGCCGGTAGTGATGGATAAATTCAGGTAATTTCTTCAGACTTTTCTTAATTAAGTAGTATAAATTATATGTGTGTTTAAATGATGTAACAGCTTTATATAATTTGTGTAAAATGGTGTAAGCTGAAGCCATGCTGCAAAAATGGAAGCAAATGCTTTTTATTACTTGACATGCTAAAAATGTAATACGGCGAATGCACCCGTTACCAACCCCGTACCAGTTCCCGACCATTAGGAAAAAAAATATTGACAACTAAGAGCATATCACTGTGTTTTTAAAAGTCAGTTTAATCATTGTTTACACAAAGGCTTTTAAATTTATGGGGAATTTTATTTTGCAGTCTAATTTGAGTTCAGTAGTCACAGGGAATTTTTACGTTTGACACCACTGGCAATATGGCATCTGACAAGAGTGTCACAGCTATATATCTCTAAGGTAAGTAGCTATTTTATCAACTCACATCCACTTAATGTTTTGCTGTTTTAGTGTTTCTAGGTAGTCTTCTATACTAAAAAACTGAAAAATTGACAAAAAAATTTTTTTAATTTTTTAAAATCAAAACAAAATAAAATTGCATGGTTGGTTATCGGATTATTATTTTTACTTTTGCCTCGGTACCCGACCAGCTGGTCGGATAGTGGGTGTTGTTTATTTTTTGAACCGATGTGGTATTCGGACTGGCTTTATTATTAAACACATATGGCTCTTACCCTCCCAATACAATACCCTCTCATTCCAATATCCGACCAGTGGTCGGCTACTGGTGCAAAGTGCTGGTCGGAAATTGGTACAGTGAGCTAATCCTTCAAATTATTGGTTTCAGATGCCAAAAAAGTATACAGTTGACGATTTGGCTAATGCCATCAATTAAGTGCGGAATGGGGCTAAAATTCGAGAAACAGGAAGGAAGTATAACATTCTTCATGCCACAATTATGGATAAATTTAAAGAAAAAAGCTCCTTGAATGGCAGAAAAGGTCCTACAATTTTAACACGTAGCATAAGTAGGTTTGGGTGGTAAATTTAATAAGCAGTTATATGTATGCATATTTCAATTTTTAGGTTATGTATTTAAACTATACTTTAAATGAACACAATTTAATGAGATGTTATGCAAAATGTTTTCATAAAATAAAAAAGTTTGTTCTTACTAGGTTCAGACATTTTATGTTTTTGCTGTTTGTTTTGTTTGCAGGCCTATTTTATTTATATTTCAGGGATCATAGAGAGGGAACTGGGCTCACTACAGCAGCACGAGTGGAGGTGTGATGAATGTGTTTGGAGAAAGGAATTAGTGGCGATGGCAGAAAATAAACTTGCAGTAGAAAAGGAAACACTCAAATGGGTGGGGGTGTGGAAACTGGATTTGGGAAATGCTGATATGGAATCTTGTAAAGTAGAGGGTTTGCCAGTAACAAGGATGGAAGTGCCTAAGGAGGAAAGGTGGAAAGGGGAGATTGTAGAATTTATGATTAGGATAGAGAGGGTGGAGGAAAAGGTCCGGAATGAGATGGGTAAGTGTAGTTTGGCAATAAGGGTAGAGAAGTTAGAGGAAGAGTTGGATGGCATAAAAGGTGAGTTAGGCAAAATGGAAACTTGTCTCCAGAAGGAACTGCAGGAAGAGAGGCAGAGATTGAGGCGGTAAAATTGAGGAGGATAGAGGAGCTGGAGACAGTAGAAAGGGAAAAGGTAGTAGGTAACACTAGAACACTAGGAAGCTAATAAGGATAGAGGAGCAGGAAATAGTAGTATGGGATAAGGCAATAGTAGACAGCAGGAAGCTAACAAGAATAGATGAGCAGAAAACGGTATGTAGGGAACAGGAAGTGGTGGAAGGAAGGAAGGAAGGAAGGAAGGAAGGAAGCAGTGTATTGAGGCTTGTAGAGGAGGGATTGGCATAGGCCAGCAAGTAGGAAAAAATGGTCAGTTAATGGCTGGAGGAGAAGAAAGAGGGCTGGTCAAAGGAAAGGAAGGTGGTGCTGGAGGAGGCTGGTGGCAGGGATCAGGGAAGAGCTGAAGTAGACAAGGGGAGGTAAGCGGGTGGAAGGGACACAAGGCAGGAAAGGGTTGTAGGAAATGAACCAGAGGTGGTTTTCCTAGGCAGCTCGATCGTAAAGGCGGTAGAGTTGAGGAAAATCAGGAAAGGAAAAACATATAAAGCAGCTTTTGGTGGGGCAAAAGTCAAGGACTTGGAGGAAAGAGTCAATAGTATTAGAGGTAGCAGGGTGGCAAAGGTGGTTTTAATTCATGTGGGGGGAAATGACATGGCTCGAAAGGAAGTGGGGCAAAAGGTAGAGACGGTTCTCAGGGGGTTACTAAGTAAAGTACAGGAGAAGTTCCCAAGAGCTAGGACAGTAGTTAGTGGCGTGCTGGTTATAAAGGGAATAATGTACAGGAAGGCCGTAGCAGCGAGTGAGATTTATGAGAGAGTATGTAGGGACTTGGGGACTACATTTATAGATAGTAGGAAATGGGTAGGCTAGGAAAGTGTAGGAAGGGATCAGGTACACCTGACAGTGCAGGGAAAGAGGATCCTAGGGGATCTTGTAGGTAGGGAAGCAGCTGGTTGTTTAGAGGGGGCCAGGGCTGAGCAGAGAGTGCTTAAATAGCAACCAGAGAGGGGCAAGGTAACAGAAATGGAGAGGAAAGCACTGATGAAGCCACAGGGGCGGAGAGAGGGTGTAGGCAAAGTAGGAGGGTAATGCAGCATCTTAGCATAAAGTTAATGTTGGTGAACTGTAGTAGCGTGTACAGCAAGCTGGAGGGCTTCTGGGGTAACGTAGAAGGATATGGGGCGGATATAGTGGTGGCTGTGGAGACTTGTCTGAATGAGGAAGTGCTTGACATTGAATGTAGGCGGGTTAAGTTCACCATATTCAGGAGAGAGAGGGATGGAAGAGGAGGGGGAATAATGGTGTGCATAAGGGTGGGGCTGAAAGGGTCTGTAGAATGAATAAGTGAATATGTTGAGGTGATGGAAATTAAAATAATTGGGGGTAGTAGTTAATTGTAGTAGTAAAATAATTGGGGGTAGAGTATTGGCAGGCAATTTAAATGATCAAGCAGAAGGTTGATAGACTACAGGACAGGCAGTGGGTTGTAGCAGGGGATCTGAATATGCCAGGTGTGGGATGGCTAGAGGGTGCAGAAGGGATGGGCAGCATGATGCAGAGCATGGCAGCACAGTTAGTCAACAGAGGCTTGGTACAGGTAGTAGAAACACCTACGAGGTGGAATGAAGAGGGTGTTGGTCAGACCTGGGAATGCTGTAGTTGGTGCAATAGTATTGGATGGCATAAGTGATCATGATATTCCTGTTGTGGAAATTGAACTTGGCAGGATGAGGGAAGAGTAAACTGCAGATAGGTTGGTGTGGCAGTATGGGAGAGGAGATACGGAGAGGGCAGAAATTTTCCTGAGGGATAGGTTTGACAAGTGGTCTATGGAGGGAAAGTGTGAAAGGATTATGGGAGGATTTTAGAATAATAGAAGTTATGTTGGAGATATTTGTGCCAAAGAAAAGATTATGGTCTGGGGGAGATTCACCATATTATGGAAAGGAGATTTAAAAAAATTAAGAGGAAGTGTAGAAAATTACATGCCAAGTGGAGAAATGAAGGGATGACAAGAGCTAAGGAATTGATGAAACAAATGGGAAGGGATCTTGAAAGGAAGACCAAACAGGTGAAGAATATATTTTTAGAGAAGATGGTGGTGGAAGAAGGAAAAGGAAAGGAATGGGGGAAATTGTTTAGGTATGTTAAGAAGAAGGTAAGGGGAGGAGAACAAGGAATCCCTCTGCTGAAAGGTAGGGATGGCAGAACTGCTTCAAATGACCAAGAACAATCGGAGATGCTGCAAGGCCAGTACTTGTCAGTGTTTGAGGCAAAGGAGGATTTGAATAGGGAGACTAATAGGGATTGGGGGTGGTTTAGTAAGTTTAAGATGAGGGAGTGGGAGATAGCAATGGTAATCAGGGGGGTTGAAGAGCAGTAAGGCAGTGGGATAGGGACCAGACGGGATAGGGAACGCAGCACTTAAGTTTGGTGGGAGAGAGTTAGTGAAATATTTGGAGGTATTGTTTAGCAAGTCCTTAGGAGAGGGTAAGTTGCCACAAGGTTGGAAGGATACGTTGGTGGTCCCAATACACAAGCAGAGGGAGAATAGGGGGAAGCCTGGCAGTTACAGACCGGTGAGTCTCACATTGAGTACTGGAAAGGTAATAGAGAGGCTGGTGGTTCAGTATGTGGTGAATGTTATGAACTAGAGGAATTGGTTGGAGGGAGTCACAACATGGTTTCAGAAAAGGACACTCATGTGAGACGCAGCTGGCTGGGCTGTTAGAGAATCTGGAGCAGGCAGTTGATGAGGGGAAGCAGGTTAATGCCGGCTTCATTGATTTTGAGAAGGCGCCCCATGGGACTTTGATGAAGAAAGTGGATGAGCTGATGCCAGACAAGTGGGTAGTGGAATGAATTGGGGACTTCCTCAGTGGGCGAAGACAGAGGGTGAAAGTGGGGGAGGCAATATTGGAAGGAGAGGTTACATCAGGGGTGCCCCAGGGAAGCGTGCTGGGCCCTCTTTTGTTTACCATGATGGTAAATGACAAAAGTTTGGGGATTAGGGGGAAAATAAGATTGTTTGCAGAGGTGGAAGGGTGTGAAAACTTGCAGGCAGGCATTGACAGGATATGGTAGTGGATCATGGAGAATAAAATTAAGATAAATGTAAGAAAAACTAAGGTAGTGAGGTTTACAAGGACAAAGGTGATAAGCAGGGGCATGCACAGATGGGAGGAGCAAGAGATAGAAAAAGCAGCAGAATAGGGATTGTATTGCAGTGAGACCTCAGATGGAAAAAAACAGGTAGAGAGGGTGGTTGCAAAGGGAAGAAGGGCTTTGGGTATGTTGGGAAGAGTACTGAAGGGAGTCAGCAGTGAGGTGAAGGAGAATGCATATGGCACAATGGTACGGCCTATGTTAGAATATGCGGCAGCAGTATGGGACGTGGAGGTGAGATAGCTATAAAATGGGCAAAGAAGGGCCGCAAGATGGGTGAAGGGTAGATGGAGAAGACAGGGACAGGATGGTGAGGACGAAGGGAATTATAGGCCATCAGTGATGATGAAAGAAATGGGGTGGAGCTTGGTGAAGGACAGCAGGAAAGTTGAAAGGCTCGTCAGGATGTGCAGGTTTTGGTGAATGGAGATGGAGGGTGGGGTAGGTTACATGGCCAGCTAAATAAGGGGGTGTTTAGAGGGAGAGGAAACAACAGTGAGAAGCTTTAGAGGGTGTGGAGGAGAACGGAGCGGGGTAGGCAGTCTATGCTGTGAGGGAGTGGAATGTGTTGCAGGAGGAATTGGTGTCTGTGAGGGGGGTTGCAAAGTTCCGGAAGGACATGGAAGTGGAGTTTGGGCAGGTAGGGGAGAGGTGAGAGAGCTCACCACCGGACGTTAGCCCAATTGCAGGTTATTATTATAATATTATTATACATGTTTACTCATTAAAGAGAAATTTTGGTACCGTATTAAATGCATAACTCTAGACTTAGCCTAGGTTAGCTTGAAAAGGTCTACTCTTTACAATCTAATCATTATTAATTTTTTTGTAGGAAGAAGAGCTTCTTTGGCTTTGGCTGAAGGCAATGGCAAAAAAAGGAATTCCAGTAGAACCAAGACAACTACTTGATGCTGTGGAGGATATATTGAAAAAAGATGGGAGGCCCAGCCAGTTCACTGAGGGAAGACCCGGAAGGAAGTGGTTTGATCTTTTCCGCAAGTGCCACCCATATATTTCAGTTCGAAAGCCAGAAGCTCTTGGCATTGCAAGATGTCTGGTGACTGAACAAGCTATTCGAAAATGGCATGATGATTTGAAGCAACACATTATTGAGCAAATAGGAAACACTGATCTGCTTAAGGATCCTTCCAGAATCATAAATGGGGATGAGTCAGGGTTTCAAACTAACCCAGTAACGTCATTAGTAATAGGGCCTAAGGGTTTTAAAGATTTATATTAAGTAAGGGGTAGTAACAAGGAGTGTATAACTGTAATGGTGACATTTGATGTCGCTGGTAAAATGGCACCTCCATGCATTGTTTACCCCTATGAAAGAATACCAGCAGATATCAGTCAAAATGTTAACCCTGACTGGTCATTGGATAGATCAAATGTAGCAAATAATTTGTTACCTTATTTAAAAAATTAAAATGCAACCTTTCCAGTATTGTATCTAATTGATGGTCACAAGTCCCACATAAGCTACGAGCTTGCTCCCAAACCCCACACACATACTCCAACCAGCAGATGTGACTGTTTTCCGACCTATTAAATGTGCTTGGAAAAAGATTGTTTCAGATTGGCAGAAAAAAACTGGCCACAGAACAGTTACAACGGCCAATTTTGCTCCTTTGATAGAAAGTGCTTTGCTACAGCAACAGAAGATGTTTTGCAGAAAGGGTTTGAAAAGTGTGGAATTTACCCGTTTAACAAAGAAAATATTGACTACGGTAAATGTTTAAGCCATGCCAGTTCAAAACTGAACATTTATTGTTCCTTGAGTCTATGCCATCCTCTTCACGGATTCAGGAGTTCCGCAGCAGTGGTGAACAATGGTGTGGAGATGAATCTGCAAAAGAGCTTTTTTATGTATGAAAGAAAATTAAAAACTACATTTTGTCACAAGATAAGTCAGTTGAACTTCCTAGGTCAACCAACCTAGATGCTCCATCAACTACTAACCATCCTGACCTGCCTCAAGAAACCCTTAATGAACTTCCTAGTTCAACCAATCTCTACCATCCTGACCTGCCTCAAGAAAAGTCTGTTGAAATTCCAAGCTCAATCAATCAATCTTGATACTACATCAACCACTAAACATTCTGATTTGGGACAAGGAAATTCTGCTGAACTTCCTACCTTAAACAACCTTGATGGACCATCAAGCAGCAAGCGTCCTGAGCTCTCACAAGATATATCTAATGATTTTTTTTTTTTTTTTTATACTAATCTTGTCATTTCAATAACCAGTAACCATCCTGACTTAATTATGACTGATTTCAATCTGGATCAAGTGGATAAATTCAATTCTGATGGCGGTTCGATTGAAACCAACAGCAACTAACAAACCGTCAGTCAATTAAAGAGGTTTGTCAACTTTCAAGAAGCATCCCTCCCTAAACCAAATATTACCTGTATCCCACCTCAAGCCAATCGACCAACAACAAATACAATCAGACCAGCCTTTGCTGACTGTGGTTTGGCCCACCCAGTCACCTGTAAAAAAGGAAGGAAGAAGTCTCACAAAAAAATTAAACTTCCACAGGCTGTTGGGGTGGAGCTTGGGTGGAATACTGGGGGGAAAAAAATTACTATTAAAGGAATACGGCAAAAGGAAAAGATTTGAAAGAAAGAAAAGGAAGAAGAGTTAAAAAGGAATAAAAAACAGAGAGAGAGGCAAAGAAGATAAAAAATAAAAGGAAAAAGAAAGAACAGTTTTCGTCTTCTGAGGAAGAAGATATCGATTTGATGGAGATTGCACGCCACTCAGACATGGATGATATTGGCCTAGCCGTCTTATTGGAACCTAGAACACCTACGCCGACCGAAGAGTTCTTGAGAGCTCCATTGGAAGATGATTACGCTTTAGTAAAATTCCCATTTGAAGCAGGAAACAAAGAAGCCCAATATGTTGGAACAATTTTAAGAATACAGGGTAGTGAGATTTTAGTTGCGTGTCGTCGAAAAAGTCATAAATGTGAGAATAAATTCATTTTTCCAAACGTTCCAGACACATCAATCACTGAAAGAGATCAAATAGTATACATACTACCTACAGTGATGGGTGGCACAAAGAGACAACAATCTTGTGCTTCCTTTGATATAAATTTTAATGTTCATTAGTAGGCTGCATACTAAGACAACTAACAAGTTGTGTACACAGTGAAACTCTAGCTCCATGAAAATGTTTTTGTTATTTAAACCTTGATATATTACCTTCTGTTGCATGAAAACATTATTTTAAGGCTTGATAAATTAGATAACATGATTTTTTTAAACCAGTCACAAGTGTTAATAAATACTACAGTCCATTAATTTATAAATGAAAGAAATTATTTACTGGTAGGTAACTGGTGCAGTAGTGGTCGGTAATTGTTAATTTGATTGATAACTTAAAAAAATTTTTTTTTTTAATTTTTAAGAAATAAAAGTTTAAAACAGAATCTGCCACAATTAAATGTAAAGGAAGTACATTCAAATTGTATTGTGATAATTTTCTATAGTTGAATGGTTAATTTCCTGCAAAGTGTTGAAGTTTAAAAAGTCTAAACTGGTCGGAAATTGGTACATTCACCCTACTTTGTTGAAATAATAATTTTATTTACTTAATCATTTGTTGTTTTTACTTTCATAATCTTAAGGAATATATCCTACTAATGTGCATAAGCCTATTTTGCACCGACACTGACGGCGATTGGTCCGTGCCAGCATCTTGGGTTTAGACATTCTGTTTTAGCCTCCCCACACCTACCTTAAAACCTTCTTTACAATTGTTTCCTTTTTTGTTGCCGCACTCCTCTTCCCTCATAATGTTCTCGACCATCACCATTATTCTGTTTAATGCGTGTTTTTTGCAGCACACCCTTACACTCCTTTCTTATTCACACCCTTTTTTAAGGTTAAGGGTGTGTGTGTTGTAAAAAACAATTGGGGGGGGGGGAAGATCAGAAAAAATTCTGGAATAGTTTATGAAGGAGGAAAGAGGAGAAAAAAAACTGAAATAGAGCTAACTTTAGTCTAGTACTGTCTGCTGATGCAAATAGTGTGCAATTTTGGTTTGCACTGTATGCTGAATCCTTTTTTCTTGACCTTGGTATCGAGACTAATGCATGAAAAGTTTTGGTAAATGTAAAGAATAGGGGTTTTTTTTGAAGGAGACAAAGCAGACCCACAAAAGTTATATAAATGGCTTTTGCACACCTTACCCGTTTCATATTTAGGACGGTGTACTAATAAAATAAGCAGAACGTCAAAAATAAAATAGTTAATGTACGAGCAGTTTGATCGCTTTGTTTACATCAAACTCCACGATGTTTGGAGAAGTAATGCAGCAGAAACGTAAACAAATGCGCATCTCGCCATCACCTTATTGGCTGTGGATGTGTAAATGTCACCGTATGTTAGTTGCAGTTTAGATGCGAGACAGTGTGGTTCGTGGCGAGTGATGTGTGTATTGCGCACGTTCAAATCCGACCGTGTGAAGGTTTGAGATTTAAGAATGGAGGGTGCAAGAACGAGCGCTTCTGTGCGTGATAGTCGTCTATGTGGCGAGTGTTACTTGGACGTTTTAGTAGATAATGGTGTTTTGTCAAGTGAGGTAAAGTTCAAGTCATACATGGCGGTAGTTGAATTGGCTGAGGACAGTGTAATTGTATCCGTCGCCTATCTAGGTGAGTTAATTCATATACTTCTGGTATGTTTTACTGTTTCTTTAAAACCCTAAAATCCTAGATTAGAATAAAATTGTAGGTAAGATTAAAAACATATAATCCTAGGTTAGATTAACACCCGATAATCCTAGGTTAGATTTTAAAAAACCGACAATCCTAGATTAGATTAAAACCTGACAATCCTACGCTAGAATAAAACCCGACAATCCTAGATTGGATTAAAAATGTAAAATCGTGATTCACGCATTGTGGGGTTAGGTTAATTTAGGTGGGCACATATTACAAAATTGGGTGGAAAAATGTTAAATTAAGGTGTTTTTGTATTTTTTGTGGGTATAGTTTGAGATTTTACCCCACAATTTCCTTGACCTTCATAGCCCTCCCCACTATGGTTTTTGTGGTTTGTGAGCATAATACGTTAATGCCGTTAGTAAATTTGTGTTCTGTATAATTAGTAGTGTAGAAATATACCACTTTTCGGGATTTTTATTTCTATTTTCGGAAAAGACGATATTCCTTACATTTACCAAAGTTTTTTCTTTATAGATCACTAAAGTATTTGCAAGAACACATTTTCATAATAAATAGAAAAATTCAATTTTACATACTACTTAGAATTGCATTAGATTAAAAAGAGATAGCGTGTGATAATTTTGAAATCATGGAGTAATGGACAATGCAACATTGCAGTCATATCTTGTTTCCCTTCGAACTTTTTGTTTTGTACAAACAACACACTTTCGTGTAGGAAACTTCTTTGATTCTGTACTTATTATTGCTGTTGGAAAATGTCTCTGTGTGAGGCACAAAGGAGTATCATCTGATCTTCTCCCTCCGGCATATTTTCTTCTTTCTGTAGAATATTTTTCCAGAATTTGCCTAATCAATGAAAGATGAAATTTGGCAAGTGGCAGTTTCTTTGTGTTTACAATCTGATGGGCATGAGCATTCAAAACTGCCAGATCCAATAGATGAAAAAACCATTTATTGTACCATTTGACTGCTTTTCAGACAGATTCAATGGAACTTATAATCATACGTTTGGTCTACTGAACCCACGCATGAACTATAATCAGTTACACATTTCGGTTTGACAATCTTCTGACCAGTTTTTCTGTCAATTTTTTTTTGCTTTCGACCATTTCAGCAGCATGGCAAGAGCCAAGCATCCACACTTCTTTCTTGCCACACCATTTCAGAGGTTGCTACTTGTTCTGAATGAGTTTTCCCCTTTTTTTTTTAGTTGGTTGTCAATTGTGGCCATGCGTTTTTCGTGTTTTACGCACAGTACCACAAACATTTGTCTTCTGATCATTGAGCCACAAAAATAGTCTGGACTCTTAGTATCAATTGTTAACATAAACTGTATGCCCGTTCAAGTATGGTTTCAGGAGAGCAGTAACTTACGTTACCAGCTTTTCAGAGACCTGGCTCATTTAGGTCGCTGTTTAGTCCAGTATAAACAATAAAATCAATTAAATAGTGTATTTAATTTGACAATCACACAAAACAAAAGTCTTCATTCCAAATCTACTTCTTTTGGATGGTATGTACGGCTTGAAAAACAAACTCTCTTTGAAAAGAAGCAGACACTCATCAATGAACAGGTTTCTGTTTGGTGAGAATGCTTCTCGAAATGCTTCTCTTATCCTATCTACAATAGGTTGAATTATGTAAAGTCTATCTCTTCAGTGGTCTATGTTATTGTCAGAGAAATGTAGCATCCTAAGCAAAAATAAAAATGTATCGTGTGGCATAATATTACCGAAAATTAGAGTTTTTGTAAGAGAGCATTTTTGGACCAGTACTCAGTTTCCATTTTTTAATTTGTGACATGAGTAGACCTACTACCAGAAAGCAAAACATTTCATCGCAATTTGTGCATTTCCATTGCAAAATACGTGGTGCGATAACCAAAGTATTTCGTCAGTTGTGGACCTGTAATGCTTGTTCTGCAATCAAGATCATCAGAGTTTTGCTAAAACAATAAGAAAAAAATTTGAGGACTGTACTATTACTATTGACATTTGCCTTGCATCCAGGAAAAAGTTCTTGAAAGGGTGCACCACTGGTGAAATATTGTCACATGACCATGAAAAATCACTAGTTTTTTTTCTTCGCAGGGGATGCATTACCATTCATTGTTTTCTTCAACCTCCCTCTCCTGCTCTTTTGATGACGATGAAGATATTTCTTCTGCTACAAATCTCTGAATGCTACGAACTTCCCCAGTTGATGTTGATGGCTGATCAAAGGATACAGTTTTATCCAACGTGTGTTCATCACAATCACTGGATGTTACTGTGTCTTGTTCACAGTCACTTCTAGTAAAAAAATTTATAATGCCTCCTGATCTGCTAAAAAAATGTTCCCAAACCATGCTTTTGCTGTAACTTACTGGTACCATGAAGAAAAAACTACAAACATGCACATCTGAGAATAATACACAAGTTAGATGTGCATACGCAAATCTGTACATAGCAACAAGTTAGCTAGAACACACACACAACTGCCACCAGAATATGATAATCTAGCCTCCTGTACCTTCTGCTGAGCGCAAAGGAACAAATTATTTTATCAAGCTGTTGAAAGAGATAACACTATCAGTAGTTAACTCCTGCACAGTCAGGTAGGTTTTCAAACAGCCTCTTTTATTCTAATACAGAACAGAAGACATCAGCAGTTCATAAAATACAAGATAACCACAGTGCTGCACAAGCAGAACCCCAGGATGAGATATCTCATTGGTCCTTAGTATGTGTCGTGGCAGACACTGGAGGAGTTATCTCATTGCGTCCTTAGTATGTGTCGTGGCAGACACTGGAGGAGTTATCTCATTGCGTCCTTAGTATGTGTCGTGGCAGACACTGGAGGAGTTATCTCATTGCGTCCTTAGTATGTGTCGTGGCAGACACTGGAGGAGTTATCTCATTGCGTCCTTAGTATGTGTCGTGGCAGACACTGGAGGAGTTATCTCATTGCGTCCTTAGTATGTGTCGTGGCAGACACTGGAGGAGTTATCTCATTGCGTCCTTAGTATGTGTCGTGGCAGACACTGGAGGAGTTATCTCATTGCGTCCTTAGTATGTGTCGTGGCAGACACTGGAGGAGTTATCTCATTGCGTCCTTAGTATGTGTCGTGGCAGACACTGGAGGAGTTATCTCATTGCGTCCTTAGTATGTGTCGTGGCAGACACTGGAGGAGTTATCTCATTGCGTCCTTAGTATGTGTCGTGGCAGACACTGGAGGAGTTATCTCATTGCGTCCTTAGTATGTGTCGTGGCAGACACTGGAGGAGTTATCTCATTGCGTCCTTAGTATGTGTCGTGGCAGACACTGGAGGAGTTATCTCATTGCGTCCTTAGTATGTGTCGTGGCAGACACTGGAGGAGTTATCTCATTGCGTCCTTAGTATGTGTCGTGGCAGACACTGGAGGAGTTATCTCATTGCGTCCTTAGTATGTGTCGTGGCAGACACTGGAGGAGTTATCTCATCAGCAGCACACAGGAACTGCTTATTTGCCAATGAGTTGCTCGCCTACAGACGAGCTAACTCATTTACAGCAGCGAAAGGGTTAGAATCCACCACAATAAACAAGCCGCTTATGCGGTCAGTTCCATTTTGGGCAGTTGATAAGTCTGTCTTGAAAATTTCTCAAATTCTCAGGGTTGCAACATTTAATGTGATGTAATAACTGGACCCTCTACATATTTAGTTACTGATGGGGGATGTTAACTGCACTTACAGTTTCACAGGTTGCTTATCGTATTTCAGTGATACCCATCCAACGTTCAATTTATTTCATCCCTTGCAGTTTCTAATATTTTTAATTAAAAGCTTTTCAGGGCTGCATAACTCCTTAACATTCACTTTTAGGTGAAAAGACATAAATGTCTTTTCTAATTCATATTTTATAAGGAATTATATTGTCTCTTAAAAGTTTTAACATAGGCTACTTACAGAAACACACTATACAGTTAAATTTGCACTTTATGTTACTCTATTTCTGGACAAAAAAGATGTCAGTTTGAGAAGCAGAAATTATGGTTAGGCCTATTATAAAATGTGAACAGCAAAATTATTTTAAAAATTTGAAATGATCCAGGTGTGTCAAAAGAGCATCCGTTGCACAATTATTAAATACCTACCCATAAATGCTATACATTTCTGTTGTGTAACATGACATTCACTATTTCATACGTGACAAATTGTTCGAAGGATATGGGACTTCTAAAAATTGCAGCTATGAAAATGATTTCACGCTCTCATTAAGTGTTTAAGCAAAGTACGTCGCAATTTGGCATAAAAGCTATTAGCACTTTATGTAAGAATAAATGTAGAACATTCAGGTGTATCGTAGGCAGCAAGGTTTGAAACGATGTCCTAGAATATGGCACAGAAAATGGAAACCACTGCAGTTTGCAAACTCATGATGACAGATATTGATGTATATAACCAGGAAAAAAGCAAGAAAAGGCATTTTGTAGCAGACAGCTGTTTATAATTAGCATGCAGTAAACCCAAATATAACAAGAACCGTTCCTAAATCGCCCAACCCCCTTCACCATAACTAACTCCCGCCACACATTCTACTTTCTCACCAGCAGTCCCTTACCTTCTCCTCTCCGTCCATCTCCATAACCTCTGTAACTTACTACTGTATGTACCTCTCCCCCTATACAGTCCCATGACTACGTGTCCACTTCCCCCATCCTGTAACTTCATTCACCCCCCTGTACATCCTGACCCACCTCCACTCTTTGCCATAGCCTTAGGGAGCTCCACCCCAACTCCATCATCAAGTATTGCCCAAAAATTACTTTCATCGTCACCCTGCCTCTGACTTCCATATTCACCTTAAGTCACCTCGCTGCCCTTCTTATCACCTTCTTCTGCTACCATACCTCATCTTCCACACATGGGTCCGAAATTGCGACTGCATATTACATTATCGACCTATTCGTAGTTATTTAAATCTTCAACTCCACACTAACCCCATTCAAGACCAATCCCAGCATTCCCTTTAAGATGTTTGCATTGACAAAATCTGGTAATGGACTAATTAAAACCGCAAGCATGGGTTCGTATAATATATAATCACGATGTTACACCCTTAAATTTATCTTTTAAAAATCGCATAACCTCACCCGAACCACTGTCTCGCCCGTCTCATATAGATTTAAATTTTAAAACTCAACTGCCAAAAAATAAATAAATAAATAATAACTGATTACCTCAATTTGAATCCAAAGCAAATTCCATCATGTCACACACAGATAATATTGAAATTCTTAAAATTAATCATAATATAAGTCACACCAAAATAACCACCGTTCCGAATTCTCTTTCTCTGTTTGCAACACTTTCGATTGCATAGTAAAATGGCTTGTATTACGGAAATATAACTAGTTTATTTTTCAAACTTTCAGAGAAACTATCCTCTTATTACAAACGGTTAAAAACGATTTATCTCGGACTTATTTTCTAACGATTTTAGTCATTTATTATGTGAAAATATATAATCAAAATCTATTTTTCCCTATAAATGTAATACTACCTGATGTGGGTCAACTCCAACCTCAGGTACCCTCGCGCCTGTTTGTTGCGTCGTCACATTACTTGTAGTCCCGGCCAAGTACAATGCTGACGATTAACATATCAGAAGTGGCCATTAGCAGCAGTATCTTGTCAGTGTTTCCGAAAACACATATCACCCATCACCAAACAGGTCAGCTGGTGGTCCCGCCCAACAAGCAACTACTCCTACAGTCCTACCAAATACAGTCCTACTTTGATCTGAACATATGTGTGAAACCAGCAGGCTATTCCTGGACATGCCAATGCTAGTTTGATTTGAAAGTATTTCTGTACCACGCAAAAGTGAAGAAAATACTGAAGCAAATATGCGCTAGTGTTTCGGAGTCCGCACAAAGTAGACAGTGTGTTAAGGTTTCCTAATGAATTGTTTTTACAAATATCCTAAGTGGTTTCTAAATGAACGTATAATAATTCTGCAACAGATAACTGTATTTGTATTTGCAGAGTTCATGTGCATTTAATTCTGTAAAATATATGTCCATATTTCTTCCATGAGATCTAAAAATACGCAGGTTCTGGACCAAATACGGACAAACACTACATATTTAGAGGTAATGTTAAAAACAAAGGGTATAGCGACCCATTACTAAGTCCTGACAAATGATTCAAATTATATTTAATATAATAAGGGAAATAGGTCAAGAGTACCAAATATTGACTCGAAGACAACAAAGGCAGCAGGAAATTGTTTGATTGTTTGTTTGTTTTATTGCACCAATAACATCTTTTTTCAATACAAAGCCATACAAACGTTTTGATTGAACAAGTCACGTTACAGTGTACAAAGTTTATACACTGGACGGATACACACTCAACCAAACACATAGGACTGCACGTACACACTGTTACCTGAGCGGTCGGGGATAGTAATCCGGATATCGTCCAACGACTATATTAAGAAAATTCAGAATATTACCCAACATCCCTATTTCGAATATAATGGGTGCCAACTCACTTACAGCACGAAGTCCCAGTTCTCAGGATCGTGAGCCGAACGACCACATGACTGTATCCCCTGACACACATGGTACAAATGTACAGGAAAACGCAATATTTAGGCGGGGTATTCAGGCTCCCCTGCACGCCTCAGTATTGCCTTTTACCTTATAAACGAAGGATGCCTTCTTAAAGCGTCGATGAATTCCTGGATAAGGACAGAGCCCGAAATACAACACTAGATGAAAACTCTCAAGTTTCTGTTAATTCAAGTAAATTGTATTCCTGAATAGTGTAAACAGTTACATGTATATAATGCAAATTAAAGCAGACCTGACTTACAAGTCCTACCATCTGCCATTACTGTACAAAAAGGCCAAACTGACCTTTTTGGCCAGTTTTCGCCAAGAAGGCGAAAACTTATAATAGTAATTAAACCTCCAGGGTCGGTATATTGAGCTGACAGAGGGGTGCTGCGAACACGGGGAAGACTGTTGGTAAACCAAATAAAAGTTCCAGAAAATTACATTAACCTATTGCAGTTAAGTGTTAAAACAAAGTATGAAAGTCCCCGTGACTCGATGCATGTATAGCACATAAGACCCGTGGAATCAGACTGCCGGAGGTAGCATGGACCAACCGCGTCCTCGTCGAGAGTTCGCGCAATCCAGCGAAGTATCTAAGTTTCGTGACCTAATTACATAAACAAGTAAGACATACATACAATAGGACCATTTAACGTTCGGGATGAATATCCCTTAGCTTAAGGAGAGTTCAGAGTTCTTTCTTAGACCTTAATTTTAATACAAAACTTGACTGTGTGGTACCTTGCAGAGAAAGTGGGAATTTTAGGGCTGTTAAATTTTGGAGCACTATATTACCAGAACTGTCCAGTTGAAAGAAAGACTAATTATTTCCCATGTCAATCATTTACATTATGAGGAACACAAATGCACTCGGAAAATTATATACAAAACTTCAAATACCCTAGTCTTGCTACTCTTTACCTCTTTAAATATGCACGTGGCGTGCACCAATTCTGCAATTACTTCGCTATGCCCTAAGCTCAAATTTCACGAACATTTGCCAGTGAGCAATAAATTCCAATGCTATTTAATATAAATTGTAACACTTGATTTCTGTCCTAATTACACAGATTTCTCTAGAGACACCACAGGCACTCAGTTGGATCACTTTGTATCACCCTGTTCCCAAGTGAATGATGTTCTGCGGGGCGCACTAGTGCAGTGACTGTGGGACGATGACAAGATGACAGTGACTGTGTCAGACCATGCCCTCGCCTCTGGTAGGCCACTGTCATGGCTGTACAGAGCTGTGTCACCCTGCTGCAGGGTTGCATGCCAACTGGTGTCGGTTCAACTTACCCTTGGCAATTGAAAACTAATTGGTTCGGCGGAGTCAGTCGACTGGTTTTAAACCTGATGGGCATGTTGGTGACCCTGCCACCATCCAGATACTGCCACTACTACTACTGTTGCTGCGGTACCTCTGCAACTGACGTCGATGCCGTAGAGGGCGGTATGACTGCCCTGTCGAGGAGTTGCTCGATCCGGAACTGAACCTCGCCACCGATGAGTCGCATGACCTGGCAGTCTGGAATGGGGCATTTGTGTGAACCGGTTGGCCTAGGACATTGCGGCACTGTGAACCACTGCATCTTGTGGTGGGTCATCATTCTGGGCGTTCTCCGTGGAGTGAGATGTCCCCACGACTCGTGGTGCCACCTTGGTAGCTGACGACCCAGATTTCCTTGAATGCATCGGTGTTGGTGGACCCGGTAGTCCGCCCATGCCTGATGCCTGTGATTGCCTTCCTGTACAGGTCGGGACTACTTCGGTCGGTTGCCTCTGACTAGTGTTGCACTTCGGGCGCCATGGTGCCTGGTGTCAGCGCCTCCAGCACGCCCCGTAGGTTGTCACGATGTAATTAAACTCTCCTTCGCACACCTATCTGGATGATGTAGTCAGTGTTCCCCGCTCTTCATACGACTTTGTGGGGTCCATTCCAGCGCAGGGCGAACCCTGCCCAGAAACTAGCGCGGGTGACCGACTGGTGGTGTTCTCACACGTATGCATGTTGTGTGATTTGCAGCTCTTTCGGTGGCCATTAGGTTTCTGGCAGCCACTGTTAGAAGTACCGTTCTTGTCGTTCTCTTGTCTGTTCCTACCAATGCTGGATGTGTACTCGTTTCTCCATTTCTGAGGGTTCTGCGTTCATGATCGGTTGTAGGTATGCATACACCCCGTCTCGTGCTAGACAGTGTACATATAGTAATTCTGTAGGCGAGTGGCCCGTGGCCCCGTTCTGTCGATTTTTCAGGCAGAACAGTATCTCTGGGATGTGGGTGGCCCAGTTAGTGTGGTCATCCCCCACGCGAAGCTGGCACTGTACCTTGAACTCTTGGTTCTTCGTTCTGTAGTATTCATATGTGAATGGTATACCACCATTGAGAGGTGTGCTGCCCAGCACTTGGTGCAGAGTACCCCCCATCGCTTTCCCTGAACTGCGGTCCATTTTCGTAGATAAATATACCTTAGGGTAACCCCAGTGGGAGAAGAAATAATTTTGGAGTGCTCCCGCTACGTTTTTGAGGCGAGAACTCGGGAGGGGATAAGCCTCGCGCCACCTGGTGCACAAATTCGTCACCACCAATAAAAATCTCTTCTGGTTTGGGGCACTGGAATATGGTCCCATCAGGTCCAAAGCGATGGCCACGAAGAGTTTCTCTTGTACGCGGGGCTGCTGTCGAGTAACGCCATTGGCACAACGTGTTTTCAGGCAGTTACATATTTCACAGACAGGTACAAATGTACAAATTCCCGCACTTGTCGGGTGAACCCTGGCCAGAAATAGTGGGCTAGCATGTACTGCTTGGTTTGCATGGCTCCTGGGTGTTCCACCAGGTGGCTGGCATGCGAGTGATCCAGGACGAACGTTTGACCCTCTTCCGCGACGTACGTTCGCTGGTTCCCCACTTCGCCAGCAGACTGGGTCTCCTGGTGGTTATCGACTGGGCGCCCGGTGCTACGCGACATATGTGGACAGCTGTTGTGCAGTGAGTACTCGTTCATATACCGCAACACTTATTATGTCTTTGGTGGCATTACTCGTGCCTATGGTGATGTGCTGTAGCTGGGAAATAGACGGATTGTCTGGCGGGAATAGGACTTCCCACTAGTCTTCATCATATGCTATTTCGGCTGTGCAGGCCGCATGGAAAAGGGCACCGGCTAGTTGGTTTTCTTAGCCCGGAACGTGTTCCACCACGAAATCATAGGACTGTAATAACATGGACCACTACATGAGTTTGCTGCGGACAGTGCGCATGTTATGCAGCCACATTAAATACCGATTGTCGGTCCTCAATGTGAATCATTGGTACTCTGGGTGTTGGCGGAAGAGATTTATTGTCCATACGATAGCCAAGCATTCCCTCTCGTTCACATTGTAGTTGCAATCCTATGGGACATACTTCGTGCTACTGTAGTCTATGACTCTGCGTTACCCGTCGTCATCGTATTGAAATAGAACGGTGCTAAGCCTCTCTTTACTGGCATCTGTTTGCAGATAAAAATGCCTTCCGGAGTCTAAACAGGACAGTTTGTCACATTGTTGGAATTGGGTTTGATTTCTTCGAATGCGTTTTGGACATCGTTGTTCCATTGGAATCACCATTGTGTAGACAACAGGGTAGTTAGTGGGCTATTATCGTGGCGAAGTCTTGTATGTAGTGCCTTAACCAGTTAATAGGCCCAAAATATTTTCCCAGGTGTTTGTGCGTGTTGGGTGCGGGATAGTCTTCAATTAGCCTCAATGGTTCGTGGTTGGGCTGGATATCCTCGGCATCAACCATGTTGTCCAGGTATTGAAGACATGTTTTCCCTATAGGATATTTTCCATTGGCACACGTTAACCCATTGATAGCCAGTCGCTCCAAGACGAGGGATGGGTGTTGTAAGTGTTCTTCCCATGTTTTTGACCAGTTGAAACCGTCGTCTAGGTATGCGATCGTTAAATCCCCTATCAGACCATCCAGAACGTGAACCATCATGCTCTGGAATGTGGAGGGAGCACATTTTAACCCAAAGAGCATGGGGTAAAATTGAAAACGTCACCCGTCGGGGCTATGAATGTGGTCTTCGGGTCGTACTGGTACTTGCCAGTAGCCGCTTCTCAGGTCAAAGGAAGATAGAACCTTGGCTTCCCCTGACATGTTTATTGCAGAGTACACACTTATTACAGGAGGGGGCGCACTTTCGTTCATAATGTTGAGTGGGCAGAAGTCCACGCAAAACCTTCAGCTCCCGTCTTTCTTGGGGCCCAGAGTGTTAGCGGAATTGCAATTGCTTTCCGAGGGTTCTATTACCCCATCCCTAATCATTTCCTCAATTTGTTGATTAATGATCCTCAGGTGGGGCAAACCAGAGGGGTTCAAATTTAGTGAGTGGTACTGCATGTTTTTCCATGCTTGTTCTTTAAAGGAAGTCTGCCACGGCAAATACGTCCCGTCGTTCGGTCAGGACTCGCTGGATCGCATCCCTATATTCCGTGTGTACAGCATGGTCGAACGTGTCTATTTAGAAAGATTGTTCGTTGTTTTCTCTGTGATGCCCTAGGTTGTACACCATTCGCCATGGTCAAACTGAAGTGAATGCAGTCCATGGCAATTTCAATAATGGCATTGTGTTGTCTAAGCCACGCCACCCCTAGAATCAGGTCCTCTCGTATCTCGTCGGAGACGAGGGCGATGATGTCCATAGAACAGTCACGAATATTTAGTTCCACTTGAACTTCACCCAAACATTAGCTGATCTCGTTCAATGTGGCCAATTGTACTATTTGTCTGTCCCTGGTGATCAGGTGTTGGCCTATTAACTTCGCCGACACGAAGTTTTTTGACAAGGCCGTATCGATTAAAGCGTGGATATTCCACTTATCCAAACATATGGGTATTCTGATCAGCTGATCACCGGGGGTGCTAACCTGACCTAGGTAATGGTGGATCTGTTTGTTATTGGTAGTTTCGGGAGTTCCGGTCGTGACAATGGCAGAGAAGGCAGCCCAATTTTTCCCTACTCCACTTTGTCGTTTCCCTGAGGTTCACTCGCCCAGTTCGGGCATATTTTGTGACAGTGATATTGTTCGTCCTTGCATATGCTGCAGCGAGGACGGGTTTAATGGGCCCTTCCCACTATTGCGTCCCGGATTTTGGGATTTTTCCTTATGCCACTCTTTTCTTCTGATGTCCCGGTGTACACAGTATTGCTCTGCGCATCTGTCCACCCGTCTTTCTTGCTCACATTAAAATTTGCCATCCTGCGCTTCTCCGTGTCTCTTGCTACACTCACTGTTGTTCTTAAGAAGTCTTGTGTTCCGTTGAACACCACCGGTTGGTATTTGTGTCTCATAGTTTCCACTGTCGTTTCGAGCACGTTTTTGAGGAAACTAAAGCAAGTTGGTCACTTCAGTCACTTAGTAAATGACGACGTGGCGGGTGTTTTCCATTCTAGTTGCGCATTGTAATGTGCTCGGGGCTGGGTGTTCACCTCGGCCCGATGTCGGCTAGGCAGTGTAAGTGACTGCGGGGGTGCAAGTGGTCACAAGATCACCCATGGACTCCTGGTTCACATAATATTTAACTACATTTTGAAACGTTTTTTCTCCCTTTATAGTCTTCTACGTTTTCGAAAATTCATCGATAAATTCACCAGTGTTTGATAACACGGTGTACAATCGTTGAGGCATTTTTCGAATCTCAGGTATAATATAACTGTGTTATCGCCAGCTTCTAGACTCATATTATTATCGAAACTTTCAAATTGTAAAGTTGTTATCGTTCATTTGTAAAACTCGACGTCCGATTTATTTTGGTATATTTTGAAATATTGAAAATTACGGTTTCTTGCACTCTCCCCTCACAGAGTGATGTGCAAGTGTTACTCTGGTTAAACCCAGCGTCAATCGAAGGAAAGTTACCCGCCCTCTCTCTACTAGCACTTTTTCCTATCATATTAAGGAACATGATTCCTATCCTCTGTCTCCTGTAGCATTTTCTGTTAAACATGATAATGCTTGAAACAATTTTTAATTCTTTCCTGTCGAAAGGTTTTTTACGGTGTCTATGACGGTTATTCCCTTTCTCTTCTAATTATAGTTTATCTATAAGTACACTTAGGGAGGTTGCCATGGCCACAATCTGGCCATGGCAGCCCAATCCCTCTTTTCCATGATGCAAGTCTCCTTGCATGATACTCCTTTCCTTGTAGGCGTATAGGGCTTAGCCCTGAGACGCACTTAACTCCCGTACCTACCGCGGGCTCTTATAACACTTAGTTTTAGAGTAGTTGGTTAAAAAAAAGTACGGTTTGTGGGTTATTTAACTGTAACTTTTCAAGAAAGCGTTCGAAAATATATCGTTTGATGTTCTAGTGCCTATCTACCCGATATTTCGAATTTTCAGGCTGGTTGAACTGGGGGATTAGTAGGTTTCACTGGCTTCAACCAAAACAGTAATTTTCGAACGGCAGGTTTATATCGCGGAATACAACGTTGCGTTTTTGAATACGTGCCTTGTATTATTTTTAACTTCTTTATATTTTTGCTTTAGTTGTCCATAACTTGGTGTTGCTTGGGTTTTTAAAATTAAATATGATAGTGTATTTTCGTTCGCATTATAAGCTAAGTGACACACCGTGTTATTTTTTTCTTTGGTTTCCTTCCGGCTTTGTGCTGTTTGTTGTGCGAGGATTATGGTGTAGCGGAATATTGAGACAGTGAATTTTCAATTAAAATGGTGCGTATTAAGCTTTAATGTAATACATATGTGTTCTACATAATATACCTAACGTAATTTTGTTGGTGAGTTTGATGACTTTTGAAGAGATTGTGGAGATATTACGCGATTGATTGCTCGTCTCGTCTTTCTGGAAACGTGGTTTCCATTTTGGTTGCGTGCTCCCTAACGTCATAATTATAAATACGGAGAAAATTTACTCATACTTTGAGGGATGTTATCCGTCTGTTCTTTTGATATAGTCATCAAGTGGTCCTTGTAAAACTTCTCCAATATGTGTAGTATTGTTTTGTTTAATACGTACTGTTAACACAATTTGTCGGCACAGATGGTTAACTTGTGATTTGAGTCTATTGTGCACGTAGGGGTTTATGGGTGGCTATGGTGTTCTTAAATTGCAAGATAGCGTTGTGGAAATTGTAAAGAATAGTGACTTCCGGTAAGAAAAGAAAAATGAACGGAAAGTGATATAATCCACTCTACTAACTACACAGAACACGAATTTACTAGGGGCATAAACATAATGTCAATACAAACAAATACGACAAGGGGAGGGCTATGAAGATAAGGGAAATTGTGGGTTATAATATGTACGTTATCGTTATGTTTTCTAATGTAAATACGTTAAATCCAAATTACCTAACCTGAAAGTCCTAACTAACTCTTGACATACTACAAAATGCAAGACAGTGTCATACATTTATCACACACAAAACCATAAGTATGCTCGCATGTAATCCACCTCTGTGATTCACCTATCAAGTTAGGTGTAATTTTGTAAGGTCTGCTGCATTTGCATTACTGCTGGTAAAATTACGTAAGCCCTTTAATTAACACAGCTAAATACTACACAGTATAATTGACTACAAAATAATCGCTGTCTGGTAAAACTCCAAATGTATTATGTTACCCAATGAATCGGCGTGCCTCTTAGATGATTATGCACAACATGTTAACGCGTATTTTGTTTGTCGAAACTCCACAGACTCAAATTACCGCACAAGTATAATATTTTATCATTTACCATGGGATTAATGGCACAGAAACACTTTGTTTTCTATCTCTTGTGCATCATTGGTCACCAAATGTATTGTAATGTATTATTGCAATGCACTGCAACTGTATAAACACCATCTGTGAGCGAATTTGTATGATCTATATGTATATTTATTCTACTAGTAATACATATGTAGTACAATACTTTCGTGAATATAGACAAGGTAAGCCTTGAGTAATTCAACAGAATTATGTGATGTTCCAAGACACTGTTTGAATGCTGTATTTTTTACTTGTATAACCTTAGCGCCTCTGCATTAATGTACCCTGCGAATGACATTTTACGCATTAAGGATTAGTTTCAAAATGTACTCTCACATTTAATACAATTTAGCTACCTGATATAAATATATTGGACAAACATTTCACGTGTTTTACCACATAAACACCGCAATCTTCATAGATGAAATTACTTCCTCCTAATGTTTAGTTTTGTTACCTGTTCATTTAGAGTTGATTAGNTTTTTTTTTTTTTTTTTTTTTTTTTTTATGTTGCTGTAAAGTGCAATGTAATACTTTTCCTGAAGTTTTGTTTATAATTACGTTGGGAACAGGAGTTCCTTCTGTGCAATAGCAAAATTAAAATTATAATCATTCTCATGTTTTTATTTTTCAACATTGACCCTTTTCTGTTTTTTACGTGTACATGCATATTGTGTATTTATACACACAATATCGCCATCATATTACCTTTTTAATAAATAAAAATTTTCTTATTTCTAAACAATTTTGTTTGTGTTTGCAGCAATGAACTGTCAGATGTATGAAGTATGATTGTTAATCGCTCAGCTTGGAGGTGAACCTACAGATGATGGACAGATGTGGCAGGTTATTGTAAATCTGCTTTAAGCCCCTATACACATTACATAGTGACACACTTAATTTTGGCCTATGTATGTTAGCAATACTGAAAGAAGCATGCATGAAATGCGTACAAAACACACATGTACTCCACTTAAAACATTGCAGGTTTTTTAGGTCTACTTCTGCTTAGGTCCTTTACAGCTCAGATTTTATTTGGTTGTTAAAAGAAAATAAATGTTAACATATTGGAAAAATACATCTGTGTGAAAACATTGTAGCCAGACAACATAAATTGGAAAAGTATTTTAGTTCACCAAAATGTAGTGTATTGTGGTATGTCTTACTTAGGCCATTTTTACCAAATAACTATATATTTTACTATCTATGCATTTGTCACTTCTCAGTATAAATGTCTTTTCTGGCGATAAGTTACCAAATAAACAAGGCAAGTTCATCTATATTGAAAACCAATTCTCCTCTCTGCCTTTCTTTCTCTTTCCTTAAGTGCCAGAGTGTATCTGTGAGACTCGTTGGGTACAGTGGGTCCCACATTTGGCTGTACGGTTGGTGCCGTGTCCAGTGACTGGGGTTCTATAGACCTCCAGAAGCAAACTGGCAAAGGAAACACAGTTGTGCACTAGGGATGTGTGTGTGTGTAACCCAAAAATATATATATAAAGGGGAAAACTATGATTTGTTAAAGGAGTGTGTGATGGAAAAAAAAAACCAACTAAAAATGGTAATGAAATACAACATATTAAATTAAGCGTCTTTGCTTGGTCTGGGTGATCTGAAGGGATTTGTGGGGTAGCATGTGGCTGGGTCGGTCACCTGTACCTGGTGGGAGTGACCCTGACAACGGGA
>NQII01000055.1:0-16215 GCA_002778355.1 Clitarchus hookeri | reverse complement strand
GATGGGGCTTGGTTGTGCTGTTGAGAGTGCAGCTGGCGGGCTTATTGCCAACCCTAGTATTAGAGTTGAACAGATTCGAAAGATACTGAAGTGTTAGTCTAGCACAATTCAATAGTCTCTGCTAGCTCAAGGGAACCTACACCTCCTTGCAGTACAGCTGTCTGATCCATGGTTGTGTCAGTAAATGTGGGTGTACCCTATGCCATGTTTTACTTGAAAGGTGTATCTGCCTCCTAGGCTGAACGTGAATCACTGGCAATCATGATGGTGGCGGGCTGGTTGACTCCTTTATGGTCAGACCATTGGGACCCGAAAGCATGAATTCCAATGTTAAGAAATTCAAACGGGTAGGATTTATTAGCTCTCCCTCTTGAAAGTCCACAGGTATAGAAAGGAAGGAAGAGCACTGACTGACTTCAGTTGTCATTAAGATGTTCTCTGTAGTTGGTTGGACTGTCAAGGATGCAGGTCCTACCCATGAAAGGAAAATGTCTGCATCTNCTCACGAGGTTGGATTTGTGTTGGCAGTGTGTTGAAAAAAATCACAATGGATCCCCAATTGTCATGAGACAAGCGGGGCCCATAAAATAATTCCCTGGCGACACCTAAAAAGGCCAGCAGAAGGTAGAGGTGGGTTTATTTTTCGTAATGAGAAAATGCCCAGTAAGGTCTATGTATCGGGACCTTGCGGGGTATGGGCTCTAAAATATAACTTTCCACTGTGGGTCTCCATCCCGGGCTAGTCTGTGTTGCTCAACATTTTGGACTAGGTTTAGTCCAAATATTGTCACAGTAGGTAAAACAGTGTTGAGGAGAGCAACATTAAAGATTCTGTATAGTGAAAAGGAATACAAATATTTCATACTAAATTACAACTTCAGTAGTGGCTAATGCTGGGGACTGGAGCATGCGTGTTTTGTTGTCTCTTAAGTATCCACTTGGTCAATATGAGTAGGTACCCCATATCTGCATACTGGAAATGATAGCATCTTGGGGGCAAGGGATGGCGAACTCAAGATGCTGTTTTCTTAGTTGTTTGTTTTAGTGTGGAATATCAGCATGTGTACTATTACTCCAAAAAATAAAACACACAGGATTTAAAGCAACATTGTGTTTGTTAGTAATTTCATTTGCAAACAACGTTAAATATATTATAACACAGTGATGTAATATAACAATAGTGATCTTTACTAATAAATTTGTTGTATAAGCGGCAATGGAAATTTACTGACTCTCGGAAAATGTCTTACTGCCGCAACTATTTCCATTTTACTAGTCACTATTATGCGTGTATACAGTCTCCGGTGCACTTTGTGCACTAGGCAATAAAACAGCTCTTTAGACAATTCCAATGACATAAGTAGGAGAACGTTACAACGAAAGCTGGTTTCTTCAGGAAAATAACGCTGGCATGCAAAACGAACCAAACACTGTCTTATTTGTTGTTCGCCTAACACAAACCCAGCTTGACAGCTGCAGAACACCTCCGTCGTCAATGGCTACTTAACCATTGAATGGTCCCCAACCCCAATCAGCGGTTTCCCAATCCAAGATATTGCCTGTCACTGGTTTGTGAGTTGATGACTTATTCCCTGCAGGCAGACTTTTACACTTGATGCACTCTTCAGGTTACTTACCGGCCTCCGTATGGGGCGTGACACAATATAACCGGACCTCCGCACTTCAACAGAACTAAATGTCAAACAGAAGCCCTTTATTTCACCAATCACAATTTACATCCTTTGTGTGCTTATGAACTTTACTGCAACGTCAATTCTCATTTCACCTGCAATGGCCTGTCACTATACAATCTGCAACGTTCAAAAACACGTGTTGCAAATTCAATATGTTTTGCATGTGCATACCTCACATCAGCCCTTACCTCTATGATAAATTGGGAAACATCTGTTATCATTTATTTATATTGCCCAACGTTAAATCTGTCTTGGCTGTTGGGTTCGTGAAAATAAATTCCGTGCATCGCACAGTATTAAAGAGTTTTGATACGTGCTTCTACCCGCATTCTGGGATACAGATGTCACTTGCCATGGAACTGCACAAGACCGTGCACATCTCCCCATCGGTCACCTTCGCCGGCCGTGGCTACAGAGTTTGCAGCACTGAGTGCGGAGGGCAGCACTAGCGCAACTACATGTTGCCAGCTAACACCGCTCCAGGCACTGCTGCACGCAATCACAGTTACATAATTATATAGAACATATTTCAAACACAAATGATAAATTATCACTATCGTGCGATGCCAACAAGGCATCACAATACTGCCAAATATCCCCACAATTATCTACAGCGTAACTGCCATCTCTATAATAGTAAATGGGTTTTACCACAATATATTTGCACCCATTTGTTCACAACTGAATCGTAGACATCCTTTAGTATAAACAAAAATATTTTCACACACTTTAATATAGAGATGTAGCCCTAATAATTAGCCACTTCTAGACTTCTGCAGTTGCTATCTTAATTTCTAATGCTGTACAGTATTTATTTCTAAGGACTGTTCGCAATAAAGTGAGCACTTTTAAAATTGTTTGAAAATTATCACTGCTCCTCTTACCAAGGCGAATCTGGTTCAATCCCAGCCAGGTCACTCCCAGATTTTCGCATGTGGAAATTGTGCCGGGCAATGCCGCTGGTCGGCGGGTTTTCTTGGGGATATGCAGTTTCACCCTCATCAGCTCTCAATACCTTGCTGTTAAAAGCCACCCAAATCTCTTTCCATTGTTTTTTTTTTAATGCATCAAAGTGTATAAACTAGCAGGTTTCTCCAATATTTACTTTTCTAATAATTCGAAGTTTCACTTGACCGACACATGAATAAAAGCACTTCAAAAATATGGACTGTATTGTAAGCCTTGATTTGAATTGACTTTTGTCATGTATTAAGGTCTCTGCCTACGATGCCTGCAGCCATGAGTTTAAATGGGGAACAAGTGTCAAGATTCCTTTTCAGTGCATACATTCTTAAGGGAGCCGTTTTCAAACAAAAAGATACTGTTCAATGGAACTTTCTTAGAGAACTCTGTCATGTTTAGAAACTTTTAAAAAAATTATCCACTCAGAAATTTTTTGCAGAATGTAAATTTTAATGGTATATTAAATTAAACTATAAGATTGGCAAGATTTCTTAACGTACCAGTATTTGTTAAGAGTATAATACTTTTTGCTTGAAATCTATCTTTAAATGTATTGAGAATGAATTTCTTTGACATTGACTCTCCATTTAAACTTTGTGGTTGCAGACTTGCTAGGCAGAGCTGTTAAGTTATTCTGCAGTTTTGTAACGGTTTATTTGGTGAATTTTAGGGTTTCGTGAAAGTTGTGAAGAACAAGCAGTATTTTAAGAGATACCAAGTCAAGTTCAAGAGGCGGCGTGAAGGCAAGACTGACTACTACGCCCGCTTGCGGCTGACAAGACAAGACAAAAATAAGTACAACACTCCCAAGTACCGTCTGATAGTGAGGTTCTCCAATAAGGACATCACATGTCAGGTAAATAGTGGTTTTTTTTTTCTGTTTGAACTTAATTTTCACAGAGTGAGTCTACATTGGTCAAAATTCAGTTCCTATTGACAACTCAGTTGTAAAGGACAAATTTTGGGGAGCCATGGGTGTCTGTAAAATTGAAGTTTGACTATACATTCATCTCGCCCCATGGCAGTTTATGCAAACAAGAAGGTATGGTACTGGGGAAGTTTAGATTATTTTGTGTACTATCCACAATGTATCACACAACTGCTTATATAAAACTCGGGAGGCCTAGTTCAAGCAAAATACGGCTCAGCCTGCAGGAACCTTTCCTTGGGATGAGTCTCTATTCTTCATACCAACATAATTGTAAGTACTCATATCAGGGGGCAGAAATTATCTTCTCAGTGGTTGATTTCAAAAGTTTTAATTTATAAATGAGGGGGAGTAACATTAAATAATTTGAATGTGGCTTATGTACTTAACCTATACACAGTAATCAACATGTAAGTGATTTTTTTTTTTTACTTTTATTTTTTAGATTGCGTATTCTCGCATTGAGGGAGATAAGATAGTGTGTGCAGCGTACAGCCATGAGTTGCCAAATTATGGTATCAAGGCTGGCTTGACCAATTACGCTTCTGCGTACTGCACGGGGCTGTTGCTGGCCAGAAGGGTGAGTTTGCATATTTGTAGTACTGTGTGTAGTCTATTTGTGGTTTTTTCACACTTTTTGAATCAAACCTTTGAAAAATCACCACATATATGGTATATTTAGTTTCCTTAATATGCCATGTATCATAAGCATTTTATACTTTTGTTAACATTGATGTATCTTATTTTTTAGTTATATTGAACTTTTCCTTATACTCTATTTAAGGTTGCAAGTACGCAGCTAGGTTACCAAAAATATATTTGTTGGCACTGTAGCTGATAAGTAAGATTTTCTGTTGCACAGTTGTAGTTGCCTTGGATGGGGTATGTACGTCTAGTGAGTCTGCTATTGAAAGAAGTTGAGGGTCGGTGGATGGCACAGGAACCACAGCATGAGCTATGGGTGGTATCCTCTGTTTATACAGTATATGTGAAAAACAGAGTAAATAGGTGTGTTGGCAAAGTCTAGTAAGAAATAATGCCAAATATTATTACATTGAGTGCGCATGAATGTAGTGTGTTTTCCCTTTGGTGTAGTTTTGTTTGCATGAGGAGGAGGAAGAATATACTGAAAGTAGAACTCGAGCAGGGCTTCAGAAAATTTGGAAATAACCGTGATTGGACTAAATTGATCTGCATTAGGTTTCACTATTGGGTGCATACGGTGAATCCCCTATTTCTTTGATAAGGACATTGTTAATGCAAAGTTTTATTATTACAAAGTTGTCATATTTTCCCGGTATACTGAATTGCAGCATCAGTATTTTAATGTTTTGAAGGTTTTTATAATTTTTACAAACGTATGTTAAAAATGTTATTATTGCTAACAGCAACAATTCTGGTCCTTTTAGGTTTGTAAGTTCTACTGTATTTTTAATAGATTCATGTAGCGCGGCAGTATCCATTGAAGTTCCGTTTTGGGTATGAAGAACCCCCGCTGTGTTTTGTGTTCTCTATTGTATTCAAAGTGTTTTCCATTTTACAAAAAAAAAACCTTGTGAAAGTGTGTGTTAGCGCTTAACCTTGCTGCTGGCAACTATCCCAAAACATCAGCGTGCATACACGATTCGAGTTCTGTCCTACCCATGTATCATTGGCACTTTTTAAGAGAGTGTATTTTTTGGGGAAAACCACAGGTGATACGTGGATAAATAGTGCAACTACTTATGTTCTTAAACTTCTGCAATGTTAACGCTGTTTTTAAAGGAAAAGAAAACAATTCCCTACCAATAACATATTGATAAAAAAAAATTTAATTGGATAATTCACAATTATGTAATTTGAAGAAAAAAATTCTGCGCCAAGCATTTCAAATTATTGAGGATTTATTGTACTGTGTGTGTTTACATACTGTCCGGTAAATATTTTGATTGTGTTGTTTTATTTAGGAAGCCCCAACTTAAAATTAACTAGATTTATAATAGTTAGGATCACATCTATTAAATAAATTCTTTATTTTGTAGTTTTTCACACATTTTAATTTTGACTTTCAGCTATTATGATTTATCTTTGATGTTTTTTGCAGTTTTTTATTTCTCCAAGCAAGATAAGATATTGCAGCTTATCACAAGAGAAAATAATTGAGTTAAGGAGGTTTGACTAAAGTTTTAAGTCTTAGGAAGTGATTTGTTTTGAACATCATGGATAGCAGTCCATCG
Organism: Clitarchus hookeri; assembly: GCA_002778355.1. Lineage (NCBI taxonomy): Eukaryota > Metazoa > Arthropoda > Insecta > Phasmatodea > Phasmatidae > Clitarchus > Clitarchus hookeri. The sequence continues at coordinate 10,414 of NQII01000055.1, read as the reverse complement.
TAATTTTTGCTCTTCAAATTTTCTGTTAATTTTGATCATGACTGCCCATCCTAAGGACAGGGAGGTGTTGAGGGGTGCCTCACGTAATTAAGTGTGCGTCGGTAAAACTAGAAGAGACCCTAAATGCCCCTTAGTATTTTATTAGTGCAGTTATATTTGAGCAATGCAGCCTTCTCCACTTTGAGCCTTGTCAGACGAGTATACTTCTTCGACAATGGATTATCCCAAGCAAATTTATTACATTGTCAAAATCATTGCAAAATTTTTAATTTTGGAGGAAAGGATACATTTTTGTCATTTTTAAAGAAAGGTTTAGGGGGCTCAATTAAATTTTGCAGTCATTACCAAAAGCCATTCAGATAGGTAAGGTTTCATGCAACTAGTCGTGGTAAAAAAATTTCTATCTGCAACAAACTTAGAAAGTGATTAAAATACAGTAGAGCACCTCTCAACCGGAATCGTCGGGGGAAGGGGTATTCCAGTTGGAGGAAAATTCTGGTTATGGGAAATGAGGGTGGGGTGGTGTGAAAAATAACACTTTTTTGTCTGAACTCGTGTATATGTGGCGCATAATTATAACTTAAGAAATTGATGAGTGTAAATTATTATTTTTATCCTTAAAGTTACAAATCCATAAAAAAAAACACTACGTACTCGAGTCATAAAACTCCCGAAGCTAAATTAATGACATTCATTCACAACCTGCTAGCGGTGGTTCTTATCTCTCCGCGCATGTCTGCCTGAGTGAGTGAGGTCTAAAGATAATCTAGGGTTGCAGCTGTGACATCACGTTACTGTTTGTGTTGACTTACAACTGATAAAACTTCTCGAAGTATAAATTCTATTCTGCGGACAATCTTTCCCTTACTGCATAGCACGTCATTTACAAGAGCGGGGCTGACGTATTATAGATAAGGTTCACAAAGTACTGTATTTCAAAATGTATAGGCCGTACATTTTTACAAAAAAAACGACAAAAAGTGGGTTGCGGCTTATTTACAAGATATTGGCATAAAAGATTCTTCCTCCTAAACCATGTTCAGAAATTTGTCAACTAACAGTACAATCTAATGTCTTAACTTAGTTTCTAAGGAAGTAAAAAAAAAAAAATTATGTCACGTGTGTTTAAAAGCGTACGGGTCGCATCATACTTCAGCCTGCCTGTCCTCAACACAGTTCTGCTTTGTATCATCTCCAGGCGCCTTCCAGCTGGCTCGCTTCTTTTCACTTTTTTCTTTCTCCCTCTCACTTGGCATCCTTTTCCACCTCCACCCCCACCCCCTCCACTCTTAAAAACCTCAGCCGCCCAAAGCCAGGCAACCTTGTTCCCTCCCCCTCTATTATGTTTGTCATGCTGTGTCTCTTTCGCTGGTCGAATGAGAGAGCCAGCAGCAGCTGTGTGTGTCTTGACGCCGCACGCACACACACACACATGCATCATACCATTGCCTGCCCGGCGACAGCTGGTCGAGCTGGTAGGCTACGCAAGGCGCAAATGTTCTCAATTCAAACGCAGTGTTAACACATTTTGACATAAATACAAAAGTTTTATTTACGCGGAATACTGTGCTGTTGCCACTTTTCAAAAAGCGGAGGCCAGCCGGGGCAACGATAACACTCAACGGCAAATTAATTAGTTTGACTTCATAGTTTGCTGTTGCCACACTAGCACGATGAGGGCCGGCAATATTTACGGGAATACAAAAATTCACTGCTGTCTATAAACGCCAAAATACGGTACATTTACACTAACACGTTAGAACACTAAATTCTGAAAGTCCACTAAAACCAATGGCATGTGTCGCACATTGCCATTAGTCACTGACACTTGTGTCTTTATGCAGCTGAGCCACTTGGGCCGGCTGTCTCTTTTCAACATGCAGCTTGTTTACCAGCTAGTTGGCATGCACAGTCTTGTGTGAGCATGGGAAAGTTATGGCACAACTTTGCGACGTTAAAATTTTTTTGGAAAATTAGTTCCGGATAAGGGGAGTTCCGTTCGAGGGAATTCCGGTTAACGGGTGCTCTACTGTATGTATCTGTGCAAGAAAATGAACTTCGTGTAATTTGCTATCTTGGTAGATTATTTTAGGTGATGTGATTTAGTTTGTTTCAGATTTGTAGCTTAAATAATTTTCTTTGGGGACAACATTTTCCTATTTTTCTATTGCATTTTCATTGATTTTATTTTATCTTTACATTTATGATGTTGAATTTGTGTCTTTGTATACAAACTGTATAAAAATTTGTTTTGTCTTTGGTGCATATGTATATCTTTTGAAGTGCTTTGTGTTTCTTCTTGTTTTCTTAGTTTGCGACTACATACTATAAAGTGTATGTATGATAAATTCACTCACTACCACTATATATTTCTTGGTTGACTTTAAACATTTTCTATCACTGGATTATTTTAATTTCATTGAGTAACATTCCATGTAAATATTTCTTAATTGATGGGGAATTTCTTGCTGGCAGTGTAAAGAAGCCGTTAGTCATTTTTATGCTAAGAGAATGTACGACGGCATCCTACCAAGCTTTACTCATTCGTTACACTCGTAACTACCAGATCTCGTTGCTGCAATCCTCTATTAATTTTTTGTTGGGGGGGGAATCAAAAAATATCTATACAGTGGAAATTCTATAGATGCGGACATTCTGTATATTAGGAATAAATTTATTAGTCAACAAAAAAAAACTAACATCATTACACTTTATGTTGAACACATTGATAGATATTTGTCAAGTTCAACTAAAATAAAACAATGCAAATGAGAATATTAAAGAAAACATTCATAATACAGGATAACTTTGTTATAAAGTTCACAAGGGAACCAAGAAGTGTTGACCTTATATGAAGGGGAAAAAACAAGCAATCGACTGAAATTTTTTTCCGGTATTCGCACTCAAACTTAATTAAAACCGTATTTAAAAACCTGTTTTGAAACCACGTGCACAGAAATAGCTGCAGACATAGCGGAAGAATTATCCATAGAGCAACTAACAACAGTCGTAGTTACTAGCTAACAAATATAAATGTCTTCAATATTGTGATTGATAAAATTTAGTGAATAGGGTTTCCTTAATTTTGTATTGCCTTTTTCTAACTTTCTGGGCATATTTATTAGAGTCACATTTATACATAATGAATTTGTAATCACTGCTGTTTCTTGTGGTTGCTGGTCATTACCAACATGGCTGCCGATGTAGACATGTTTGCTGAACATCTAATAAAATTCTACAGTAAATATTTCACTATACATTTTTCCATATTTTTTTTTGTATTTCATGCTCTCTAAATACAATGTGTAGTTTGAGATGTCTATTGTTATTATTTTTGTTACAAAGAAAGTGTTAAGTGCGACATCGTGACTAAATGAACAACAGGTTGCTTCTGAAGTTATAAATTACATAAAAATGACTAAATGCAGGGCAGTGAGACGTAAGCAAAAACAATGTTTGTTGAATATTCATTTTATTTGCGTTATCTATTAGTATTACTTGTGCATGTGTACATAATGTACTGTATACCAACTTTGTATGCCTTGGTGAGTACAGAAGTTAAGACTTCGTTGTTTAATGATTGGAGCATGTAAATTTCGGTGATGCTACAGAAATTTTTGTTAGATCGATGCAGTAAAAATTAAATTTTGGGTTTGGCAAAAACATACTTTTTTTAGCATTATTTACATATGAATTTTGTTGGGGGCCATAGAATATGTTCTATGGACACTGACTTTTGGTCCAACCATGTTCAATGGTTGAGTTTCCACTGTATAAACATGTTTAAAGTAAATCAGCAAGCTATGACTTAGAGCACTAATTTACCACATCCACCATTCAGGTAAAATCTACTTGCACAAGCATTGTGTATTATTCCTCTTTGTATGTAAAATTACCATTATTGTGAGCTTGATCACTTTATTCATGCAATCATGCATCAGTCATGTGAAGCTAAGGCATTTTACAGATTTGCTTATTCTCACACTCACATGCATTAAAAAGAACACAAATAAAAATAAAACATTTCACTATTCAACAGATGTTCCTAACACTTTTAACTTAGTGTTAAGATATGGAACTATTTTCCCTCCATCATTGAAGTGCTCAATAAATTGTGAATAGCACAAAGTGATTTATCTACTACTCTACTGTTTCATGTCCCTGTGTGTACATGAACTACATTATTGTAACTGAAGGGTTGACGTCGCACACCACTAGTATGTTGTAGTTCTGTAATTGTCTCACATATTCACACCCAAGTGAACAAACACACTGCACTATATTGTGCCCAGTTTAGAAGTTATTCCTATAATTTTGAGTCCTATAAGAAGGATTTGCTGCACTATTTTTAACGCAATTAAAAATTGGTGTATTAATGAAGAGAAATTTTGATAGTATAGTACCAACTAAATCAACTTGCAGTACAGGAGCGGTAACCTTATATTATTCTTATTAGAAATTTGTGTTCTTGGCTGTAATAGAATTGAGTTGCACGAAAATTGGTACCTGTGGGAAGAGAAATTCTTGTTTTTTCTCTACCCTGTTTCCCCTAGCAACATTACTTGATGCCAGGAATAACCTATAAAATGGTTGCCAGCGAGGATCCCTTCATTCACTGCTCTAGGCGAGTGTGTGTAATGGCATTTACCACTCTTGCTAATTTGCACGATTCTTCGTGTTTAAACGAGCGCAAATCAAACTTTACTAATTTTTGCAGTTTCAGAATTTTTCAGTAATTGGCAGTGTTGCTTCAGTCAGGAGGATGCAGTTTTCAAGAATTATTCAGAATTAGGGCACATGAGGTATCTTCACCATCCTCTTAATTTTGTGATTTTACGTGTGTTAATGTTCCCTGAAAGGTAGGATGATTTAAGTTCTGAATTCTTATTGAGATAGAGCAAATTAATTTTTGTAGTGGTTGCCAGAGAGATGGCTGAAATGATGATCTGATGACGAGACTGAGATCATGTCTGGTCTGAGGTCTAGTGTTAGTAGTGAGTTTTTCACTATTCTCGCCTTGGCCTTCGTGACTGGATATGTTTCTCTGATGTTGAAATATATTCTGATCAGTCATATCGAGGGGTAATATCTTATAATACCTGTGTTAGCATGCAGCCATAAAATTGTGGGTTTTGTCACTACCAGTGAACTGGTGAGCCACGATATAGAGTGAAACCTATATTATTAGTTTTTCATGAGATCTTCTAAAAAAAAAATTCAGCATGTGGGAAAATTCAACATGTGGACCACTCTCTTCCTCAAAAAGTAAAACCTAACCTAAAAGAAAAAACTAGGGATGGGTCGAATAACCAAAAATGTCAATTCTGGTTCCGTGCCGATTCTACAATTTAAATATCGGTTCCAGTATTCGGTTCTATCTATTTTGAATACTTGCCTTTTGCTTGCAACTTTATTAAACCAATGCAGGTAAAATTCATTAAATGTTTTATTTAACCGTTATATGGAAGAATTGAACAATAACAAAGTGTGAAGACAAGTTTTAATGTATACAGATAAACTTGTTGTATTAAATTTATTTAAGATTAGTAAATATGTAAAAATTATTCTTTTTTTACATTAATATGTTTGGAAAATACTTTAATTAAATAACTCGTGGCCCCCAAACCAAAACATTGTGGCAGGCTGTATGATAAAGGTAACCTAACCTACAAAAGTTCTTTAAAAGGTCAACAGCTGGGTGGGCTGCAGGATTTTTTATCTTTTTTTGCTTCTTTTATTGTGTCTGGGCGGCCCTTTTTTTTTTTGCGTCTTTTACACATTGACTCGGGGGTTTTTTTTTTGCAGTGCTGGAATGTGACACCTCAAAAAAAACACTCCAGAAAAATTTTTTCCTTTATGTTGGGGAAAAAGGGCGCGCTCTACATGAGTAAATACCATAGTTATTTTTGTGACAACAGAGTTTTGCCATTGCCGTGTAGAACCAAGAACCGAGTAATTGTTGTTAACCTAAAACCGGTTCCGAGTCAAACCTCAAGAACCGGCATAAATTGGAACCGAAGAACCGAACCAACCCATCCCTAGAAAAAACTTCTCAATCATTCAATACAAGTATTGTATTATAAAGTATTGAAATGCACTTAATGCATCACTCACCAATGTTAAAGCCTCATTTGCAGTGGTGTCCAGTGTTTTGCAGGAAGAGAAAAATACCTTTTAAATATTTAATATTCCTGGTATTTATTTTCAAAATTGTTGCTAGATTAAGACAAAAAATAATTAGCAAATAACTATCTGCATTCTTGCACTTTTAATTCAAAATGGAATGAAAATTACATCATAATTTACATATTTTCAAAACACTTAATTATTTCTTCTGGGAGATGTCCTTAATTGATAACTGCTTTGTCTATGAAGCCTCCATTAAAAAAAATGTTTGCCTGATCTACGTCGTCAAGTTTTTGAGTGTAGCAGAATGCTTTAACCTTTTCAAAAGCATCCCAAGCTTCTGAAAATGATGGCGCAGAGTACTCCGAGACCTGTGTATGTTCTGCTTCTTCACTGCTTTCTGGAGTTTCTCAGCACACAATTCACCAACAGTCTGAACACCACACATGGTGAGTTCACAGTCACAATTTACGTATGCATCAAAGTCGACGTCTGGCTCATTCAACATTTTCCAGTGTGTGCGGTTATCTCCTGAGCGATCCCACACTTGCTGAAACAATTGGCAATTGTTATAGTTGTTATCTTCTGCCATGATTCTGCATTCTAGTGGATGGCTTGAAGTAGATTGATTTTCAGTGCTGCATTCATGCTTGAAGCACTCGATAACCCCCCCATACCAAATGACTGCAACACACTAGTGCAGTTAGGCTGGTAAAAAATCACATTTTTTAGAGATGATGTGTCTTGAGGATGCACAGCACAATTATCCACAAACAGTAGGATTTTTCGGCAGTGAGCACCCATTGCAGTCAAGTGAGCGCAGAAATTCACTGAAAATTTCAGTTGCCGTCCATGCCTTTTTATTTGCTAGGTACTTACTGGCAGAGTTTTAATATTTTTAAAACACCTAAGTTTAAAGACTGTTAGTTTAAGTTTATCACTTCCGTCACTGTTGGCACACAACAAAACAGTGATACGCTCCTTTGCGTTTTTTCCACCATGGCAAGTTTCACCTTTCATGAATAGAGTTCTGTCAGGTAAACAATTGTAGAACAAGCTGGTTTCATCAGCGTTGTAAATGTCCCGTACCTGTCAGCTTGGATACCTTCTCTAGCCACTGTTTTGAAGTTTTTTCTTTCACTGAAGCACTTTCTCCAGACAACTTCTATTATACCAAACCATGGTAGTCTTGGAACCTCGAAATCCAGTTGTTGGATGCCGTGAAATTTTCTATTTCAAGGCGAAGAGCTATTTGCTTGGCTTTCTCCCTGATTACGGTGCCATCAACCGGAATATTCAATGCTCGAATTTGCTGGTACCACGCAAAAAGAACATTCTCCAACTCGCTAAATATTGATTCCCTATAAGTTTTGAGTTTCTTCAAATTTTGTTAAAATTTGCTTGCTTTTTGGCGAATATCGTCTTGCCTAGAAATTATTGTGTTAAATGTTGATGGTGGAAGTCCGTGGCGCTTCGCCACATCAACAAATTTTCACCCTAATATTTTTTCGATTTCCTCAATAATTTTAAGACATTCTTCTAGTGTTTTGACTTCTTTCTTGGGTCTTGACATATCATCCACCATATTATAATAAAATAAATTTAAACTTGTTAGTACCACTTTTGATTTAACTGTTAATTTTACCACGTGAGAATACAACAGAAACTAACAGCAACGGAACTAGTGTTACCGACTCCAATTTCGAAAATCTGCCGGATGTTTTCATAAAATTCATTAAATTTGAGGTTGGGGCGAGTCTGTTTACCTGCTCTTGGCGCTACTGATTTTTGGTAGTACCAGTTTCAAGATAGTTATTTCACAGATAAACAATTGTTCCAAATATATTTTGATTTTTGGACAGAATATCTGATTTATGGATGCGGGTAAATTGGTAATTTAAGGGTCATAGCATGCAGGTTTTTTTAACATTGTTTATACAGGATATTTGTTGGGACCATCCAAAAAAAATTGATTGATACGGGAAATCGACAACGAGGTTTCACTGTATAAAAGAAAAGAAAAAATAGCCAATCAGTGGGATGCGATAGAGCAAATTAATTTTTGTAGTGGTTGGTTGCCAGAGAGATGGCTGAAATGATGATCTGATGACGAGACTGAGATCATGTCTGGTCTGAGGTCTAGTGTTAGTAGTGAGTTTTTCACTATTCTCGCCTTGGCCTTCGTGACTGGATATGTTTCTCTGATGTTGAAATATATTCTGATCAGTCATATCAAGGGGTAATATCTTATTTCTATTGCAAATCAAATAAGTGGCCCATAAGTGTGTGATGTAAACATTTTTATGCTTTGTTGAAATTTTTTTGTAAAATATGAGAGAGGGAAGTTGTCCATAAATAATTTTCATATTGAAAGTTTGTCATATCAATGCCGGAACATAATTGCAAAGTATATGTAAAGTATGTTTAACTACATGCCTACCCCACTTCCTGAAATCAAAGGCAATACGGTACAGCTCCGATTTTGTAGCAACATTGTGCGCAACGTAAAAAAAATCTCAAAAATTAAAGAAGAAATAAATAGTCGTACGCAAAATTGCATAAGTCACAAACTTTGTTTTAAAAAAATACCTGTGTTAGCATGCAGCCATAAAATATTGGGGTTTTGTCACGACCAGTAAATTGGCGAGCCACGATATATAAAAGAGAAGAAAAAATTAGTTGCAATTTCTTTAAAACTGGCTAGCCAATCCATGCCCATTGCTGCCAAGTTAGGCTGTGCACTCAACTCATGACATAATTTTTTATTGCATTTTCCGACCTGCCTCGTGATGTAAGTATACACTTTTATTTCACGCCACAGATATAATAAACTCAATACATGAAGATGAAAAACTTTGTATATTATTATCAATAGAACATACTGATCACATCACTCAAAATTTAAATAATTAATAGATACACATGGTTGTAATATACACACACCTGTGCAGGCCAATTCTTGGGTGAGGGAAAATTAAATATTAAAAATATGGTACTTACTTGGCCTCTCCCAAGTTGGCACCTGCTGTAGTGTGTGTTGAAGATAGTGTTTGGCTTGGTTGCAGTTGCTGAAGAAGTTTGGCCTGGATGAGTTGTACGCTGGGTGCGTAGAGGTCACGGGCGAAGAGTACAACGTAGAAGCTGTAGACAATGGGCCGGGTGCATTCCGCTGTTACCTGGACGTTGGGCTCATGCGTACCACCACTGGGGCGAGAGTGTTTGGGGCAATGAAGGGAGCGGTGGATGGAGGCCTTAACATTCCACATAGGTAATGTGATTACAGACGTCTGTGTTATTGTTGGATTTGTGGGAAAGAGAGGGAGTGTATGCAAATTTTACACACCTCTATATTTGTATATACTGCATTAGTCTGAATATATGTTTGCCTTTACTTTGATTTGGACTCCTTGAAATCTATACTGTTTTCACATTTTGTGTGTGTTTTCACATTCAATGCTACAAAAACTCACAATATCCCTTTTAAGAATAAGGTTTGTTATATAGAAGTAATACAAATTCACAAAAAAGTGAAAGTACGTGATCGGCGTGGTCAAAAACTATAATTGTATTATTTGTGTACAGAGTTTGGTGAAATTAGTTCACACGTTCACAAATCATTAGGGTTAATGAAATTATTTGGTTGGGCCCTGACCGATTGTAACAGATACCGTATTTTATCGCATATAGGTCACACATTTTATTTAAGAAATTTGTTCGAAAACTAGGGGTGCGACCTATAAGGGGGGGGGGCAACAATCAAATTTCAACCAACTTTACTGCAAACTAAACTGTACACATGTTAAACATGATACTGAATAATTAGTTGGTTTAACTATTTATAGAAAAATTTGTGTTTGCCGCTGTCATATCATATAATAGCTGGGTACGACCCTTCCAGACTCCAACAAAAAATGCTTGTATGAATATAAATTACATGGGCAAACCATTTAAATTTCATTTAAAAACAATATTTCTATAAAGGATAGTCAAACTTACCATGTTTACACGTCGTCGTCGGAAGAAGAATCAGAATGGCCACTTCCACCATGACTGCTGCTCGTTGAAATATCGCCATCACTCTGCCACATGTCGTCGTCTTCAATCCCGTCAAGCGAATTTGATATCCCGGTCTTCTTGAAACTTTTTGCAATGAGCTCATCAAATATTAGGGACCAACTCGTTGCAACCCACTCGCATATTTGTTCTGGCGACACCCGTTTCACTCTTCCTGTTGGCGTATGCTCCCTGTCTGCACTGCCAATCCATTCACCGTACAAACGGCGCAGAT
>NQII01000054.1:1554899-1660610 GCA_002778355.1 Clitarchus hookeri | reverse complement strand
CTTCAGCTCCACGTGTCCCGAAATTTTCCACCTGCCTGTGGTTCCACGTGCCGCCTGGAAGGCGCCTAGCGAAGTGCGCGAGGCGGGGGTGGTGTGAGGGGGTGATGGATGTGAGCCAATGTCGTGCTATAATCCCTAAACCGGCACGCAACAAATTATACATGTTTTCAATTTTAGCATATTTCATACTTATTACAGCAAAAATAATGATTTTTGACAACACATATTAATAACAAGAGGTTAAATACTACAGTTCTTTCCCCGCAATTAGGATTAAACACAGACGCGGCAAAATATTAACGTGTATTATGTGTAATGTGCTCTGTCGTATATAACAAATATGTTAACAATGTAAAATAATAACCATAAGAACTATCATCAACATAGATATTGTTAAAAAGTCATAAAGCTGTCCTAAATATGCTTGTAGGCCTAAGTTGCAAACATTCTAACGAAAATATTTTTGAAATATGACTAAATTCTTTGAACAGCTTAAAACAGTAAGCAAGCATTTGCTAGTTAAAACTTAGTTACATGGCAGTGTTTATGTTTACGTGCAGAGGAAGGATACGTAATCGGTAACCAAAAGTAGAACTTAAGCAAGGCTTCAGAAAAGTGTGAAGCAACCGTGAATGTCCTATAACATCACGGTGGTCTGGAAGGCCGTAGTCTTCGCGTGTTGTGGTAAATGTCGGCGTGATTCCTACAACTGCACAGTGCCGACGACAGGAATTAGGGTTGCTTCCACGACTGCGGGCTGTTCCACGCTCCCCAGGCATAGTGAGTGTGCTACATGCGGCTCGTAACAGAATATACACAACTACAGAGGCCGAGCTGCCGAGTGTGTCCGGAGCTCAACACGCACGAACAGGAAACACGCCCTGACGTAATATGCCAGTCTGAGGCTACATTCCTTTTTATACTGACAGCGCTGAGGTTACTGACCAGCAGCACAGAGTCCGTAAGAATACTGAGGTGAAATAGCCTCTTATCCTGCGAACTCCCGCAGCACACGCCAGTAATATAGCGTCACTTGCCAGCAATGCGTCGGAACGCCGTTCGCCAATCAGCGCATAGTAGCTTACTTGCCAGCCCAGCCAATAGGAAACCGAACGCAGGACGCTGTACGCAATCAGACACAAGGCCCGTTCCCAACGCCTCGCACAGCTAATCAGAGAATGAGTACACTCGCATCAAAGGAACCTCCAGCCATTTTGTGTCTGTGTACTTATCTACTCTGTGTCAGCAGCAAACCATTTAGGAACGCTAACAGCCAGTCAATGGTCTCAGTGGAGGAACACTCTTAAGCAGTGCCAGCAGTAGAATTAACTGGCATCCTCTGTGCCCGATGAGTTTCTTGTCATGTCATTAGCAGTGGATGCTTTTTACGATAGCAGCTATATTAATTTGTAAATATAACGGTACTAACATTCTATTGCGGAGAAAATAACTGAATACCAGCTCATCGTTACTCTTCATATCTTCGGCAGATAACAGTTAAGTTACAGTTTCTTGGTTAGAATTACAGTTCACCACCGCCATGATTGTTCGTCTGAAACTACGGAGATCACGAAATTTCACGAAATCATTTGGCAGCAGGCTAGACTCAAAAATTATTTGTGTACTCGAGTCTCAGTTCGTTGTTCATTGGCTGATTCTCCAATTTTACCCCAGGTAAGGTAGCACGGGGTTTGGTCACCATTTTCTCGTAGGTTAGTTATTTGGTATAAACCCGTCCAGGGCGTGGCTAACAGGCTGCGATCTAATCGAAAAGGAAGTCAGATGTACACGTCAGATGTACACGTGTTTGAAGTCTAGCTTGCCCTCAAGTGCATACGCGAAAATTCCGGGTCCATCTATACTCATCAGCAGCCACGTCATCAGTCTCAAGTGCTGATAATACAACTAGGAAAACGGTCTGAGTCTGGAGATGGACTGTCCACACGCCTGCGGACCAATAGGGAACATTAAGGGGGAGAGTTAGACGCCGTATCAGATTTCTATATTGTTTACTAATACTTGTATTGCAGATTAAATTTTGAAAATGTGACTTTGTTACATGCGACATCATTTAATCATATTTTAGGGATAATTATCATTTAACCTCTTGCGCTACTATCATTTATAGAAGGTAATAAATAATTAATTCTCGCTTATTTCACAAGGTAAGCAAATATAAATACTTCGTGGTTATTGCAGCGTAATAATTTGAGTGATATATTTACTATGCCATGTCAAAGAAGAAATTTAAATAATGAGTGCTGAACACGTTTTATTACTTTAAATCTAGTAACACGACATTGATTTCTATCGCTCCCCCATAAGGGTTACACTGACACGCGCTACAAGAGCGCCATCGCCGCTATGCGCAGGGCTCTGAACTGACGTGCAGTGTTCTCGTAGTGCCGCGTGTACCTATGGGACTTCCAGCTGTGACCCTATTATGTTATTAAAGAAAAGTCGGTAGCGTAGTTCAATCCAGGCTTCTATCGTAGTTTGGCTCGTGTCCGGCTAGTATGTTTTAAGATATGGCAGTCTGAAAAAGCCGTTTTTAACTACATTGGAGGACTTCAAAATAATATTTACAGCACACGTGGTTAAAGTACCATTCATCCCTCGTCTGGGATATATCTTTTCATAGGTAAACATACTGGGCGCACGTTTAATAGTTTCGTCAAAAACCCAGAGTTTCAAACACACTGCAACGCAGTTGAAGTGCGAGGCAGGCGGGATCCTTAATATTTCAATTCCTTCACTGACGGCTTATAATGGATTACTATAGAAGACGGAAGTGTGGCAGTGTGAGCCGCACGACAAGCAGGTCGCGGAGCAGCCAGGGGGCAGCGCCAGCCCGCTAATGGGCGACATCCCTCGCCGCTAAACGACAGCCATGATAGGTGGTTAACCACGAGGCACGCGAGAGCCATCTGCGGGCCTGGGGCAGGAAGCAGTCTGTTAGGGATACGTGGCAGAGGGCGTCGCCCAGGGGCTTCCCTCCCCCAGCGGAGAAGCCGTACGCCGCCACGCACAGTACCGTCGCCTGCACAAGTGCAGTCTGTGCACGTGTCCACGCCATCCGGCAGCACTGCCTATTTTTCACCCTCCACTAATAAAGGCTGTTATATATAGGTACGACCATCTGTTTTTTCTCGAAAAGATTTACGCGGAGGCTAGACTTCAATATCGTACGTGCACACTTGCAGTCTTCATTTGACTATTGGCCGCTTGTCTTTGTGGGAATACAGTATGTTACATGGATGAGACAATCAGAATAAAGTTTCTCCGATACTGACCGTCCGTGATTCGGGGCCAGACAGATAAGACGTGTAACAGTTAAAATGGTCCAATCGCAAAATTTTTTCTGAACTTAAGTGGGTTGGAACACAAACTTGTCCTGAAATCTTTTCGCAAAATACAAGAGCCCCTATCTATAGGTACACTCAGGGAGGCAGTCGTGGTTACCCTATAATTTTATTGATGACNCAGGGAGGCAGTCGTGGTTACCCTATAATTTTATTGATGACTTTCCACCAATAAAATGAAAAAATGTCACTGCTGAAAGTCTCAAAGGTTGACGTAGCACTACGAGAACACTGCACGCCAGTTAAGAGCCCTGCGCGTAGCAGCGATGGCGCTCTTGTACCGCGTGCTAGTGTAACTCTTACAACTCTCGAACTTCTCGGCCAAAGAAGAAGAAAAACTGTGCAGGCAGGCGGGACCCTTAAGTTATGGTAAGGAAGTCGTACCTGTCAGACCAAAAATCTCTTCTGTGAAAACACCTGAAACGAAGAATTAGCGCGTAAGTTAAGGAGTTCAAATTGGTTGGCACAGATTTGGAAGGGGGGGGGGAGGGACTTTGTAGACATACAATGAACACTTTTGAGGTCGGTACACACTCGCCAATCTCATAGACAAGGTAGAAGTGAGTGGCATATATCCAACACTGAAGATACACCATGTTCTACTGGTCTCTGTTCTCACCGCCGTCCTATTGAACAACACCACGCCAGACTTTCATTATTAGCCGGCTGGCAGCCAATGAAGTGCCAGTGTTTGGCCGTGTTCCAATAAAATGTTTTTTCGTATGTAACAGAATATACAGTTCATCTTGACAATTCCGATAATCATATCAAAATTTCTTCTTTTATTTTCGAAAATAATAATTGGTGCAGTGTCGTTTCCTAATAAAATTCTGATAAAAATATCGAAACTGTGTAACAATATTCGGGTCAATTTAGTTTTTTATGTGCAGATAAATATTCATACGTGTGCTGCCCGAGGTACGCTCGGACATGTCCTCAGAACAACAGTTATATCAATTCCATAGTTTCATTTGGTCGATGCAAGGAAACTGGTCATTATAGGCTGTTCACGGTAACGTGAGCACTTTTGAGGCCCTAGTTACTTTTTATTAGCAGCCATTTTTTATCCTTTCACCACTTTTTAAAACAAACATTGTCATATAAGTAATAATCACAGTGTATATACTTCACCAGACTCGAAAGTTAACGTCTAAGGCTACAGTAAAATATATTTATTGACTATTATTCCAAATGAGAGTGCTTTCAAAAGTGCTCACTTTACCAGGAATAGCCTATAGATCATGGCAACTTTAATTTTCACATGTGAGCTGAAGTAAAACAGAGAAACCTTTAGTCAATGAACGGTAAATTTTCTGCTCATCGCGCGTTAACTTTAGCTAAAATATGACGAGATAAACAAGGAGATTAAAAACTAAAGGGGGTGTGGCGGGGACGAAATATGCGGAAGTCGCTTCGAGACGAGCCATCCGCGGTATGTTGACAGGATGCTGCCAGAGTGGGTACAGGAGGGAGGGACTTGGCGGACTTGTGCGAGACGTAAACAAAGCCCGCTGAGGAGTTCCAGATGCGCGGGGCGAGGCCAGATAGCACGCCGCCCTGCTCACGGACCACACGCAAAACGGGAATGAAGTCAGTCACCAGGGACGGAAAAAACTTTGGTGGGTTCAGTGACCTACAGTCACCTGTGCACTCGGGTCCAGGGGTTCTATTCCCTGACATTCTACTGTCTTTATAGAAAAAAGACAGTTACCGCGTAACTATCTTGACGTGGCGGAATGGTATTCTGTAACTCTGAATGTCACCATGACGGTCCTTACAATGGTCCGTCATTGTCTTCGTATAAAGACAGGCAAACAAGGTGCCTTTATGGACAACTGTGGAAAAAATACATTTAATTAAATGCTCTGAAGAGGAGAAATAGTATACTGTATCATAATGCCCACAAATATACAAACTCTGTGATACATTTGAAAAGCATATTATATTTTTTACTATACATATACCCTTTGACATAATCATGATACAGACGACCATAAAAAAAACTCGGCCAAGGGTCTAGTGCTGCTATTTCGTCATGATGAAAATTAAAATAGGAGGACCATATAAAACTTGACATAGAAATGTAAATGTACTGAAGTTGTTCAGAAATGTATTAAGAAACAATATTATTAATAATTAAAAAATTTACCGCATTAACGTAATAAGTGTCACAACACATTCTGTAATAACCCAAGGAAATATAATTCAGAAAGCAAATTGTCGGTTTCAGAACAGAGGCAGCAGCGATAACACAAAGCCACACAGCCATAAAGAGATGAGTTACAGAATATAACATAAAACATCATTACGAGTTACTATCGTTTCAGCTGTCGTTATCATAAAGATGCTCACAGTAAGTATCTTTAAGCAATCTTAAGCTACAGAATAGGGCCCCAGATATATTTGCCCATTGGATGTTATCTCGCTGAGCAAGCAGTTTTATTTTTAGCCAGGCAACACCACGACATTATGTCCTAGTTTCCCTGCGGAATTGTTTTTTATTCACAGTCCTACGTGCAGTGCCCGATAAATCGCAGTCCAAATCATTGCTAAAGTAAATAGAATTCACTTGGGTTTTAAGTCTAACTTAACCTCAAATGAGCCTATGATACAAATAAACGTCTCATACTGACAATCTGTTTTCGCTGCACGTACATAACAATTTCGCTAGTTCAATCGAATGCGAAATCAATCAGCTAATCTGGACTACGTACCAGGTAGCAGGGGATTCCGTTTTCGTTTCCTTTTTAGTTTTATTATTGGTTTTCAGTCCTCCGAGGACTGTAGCGAACTGAAACGTACACGCATTTGAAATATAGCTCGCTTTCAAATGAATTAGTGAAAATGGTTCGGTTTCTAGCGTGACGCCTTAGCTTGTAAGGCCACTGACAACTAGTACTTGTGTGTGGAGGTGTTATGCACTGTGCAGGTGTAATAAACTGCGACTGCCTGAGGTCTGACAAACGTCTGTCTCTTATAGGGAGATCACAGAGTGGATTCTCGTGATTGCCCTGCATATCAGAGAGCCCTGTCCGTGGAACTCTCACGGATAGACTATGGTGTCTAATGCCCTAAGGTGTGGGCAGTTAAATATGCAACGGTCGGCAGCAGTGGCAGCTGAACTAAACAGGATTGTTTCGGAGCAGAGACTTGATGTTGTAATGTTTCAGGAACCATACGTTCCTTTTGAGGATGTTGTGGGCCTGCGGGGTGATGTATTTACTGTCGGTGCCCGCCCCAGGGCCGGGATACTGAGGGCTAACAAAGAAGTGGAAGTAATGGTACTGACGAGTGTCTCAGACACCCACCACGTATGTGCACAGATAACTAAGGGCACAACTCAGATCTGGATGGTATCCTCGTATTTCCGGTCCGGGGATGACGTGCAGACGCACCTCGATCGATGGGAAATCGTTATGGACACATTAAAAGGGAAACCTCTGATTTTAAGTGCTGATGTAAACGCCAAATCAGAGCTGTGGCACTCCCCCGTTGATGATGAAGCTGGAGACACAGTAAGCCAATTCCTCCTGGCAAATGACATGGATGTG
Organism: Clitarchus hookeri; assembly: GCA_002778355.1. Classification (NCBI taxonomy): domain Eukaryota; kingdom Metazoa; phylum Arthropoda; class Insecta; order Phasmatodea; family Phasmatidae; genus Clitarchus; species Clitarchus hookeri. Next base: position 1,653,697 of record NQII01000054.1, on the reverse strand, counting down.
GCAAACGAAGAAGGAAATCTGCCGACATTCGTGTCGCAGGCCCACGGCACGCAATCATACCTTGATGTTACTGTGACGAACAGGAAAGCAAATAACACAATCATGGAATGGAAGGTGCAAGAGGAAAGCTCTAGTGACCATCGTCTGATTACATTCAATGTACTCACCGGTGGTAATGGTGAACGGCGGCAGTCACAACAGATTGAAGGAGAAGTTCGATTTGTGTACAATATGGCAGACTGGGCGGCCTTCGATAGGACCCTGCTGGAAGAGATTGCTCTAATTGATAGCCAAAACGCAAATCTGAATGATCGAGTCAGTGAACTCACAAGGATCATTCAAGACACATGCGAAAGGAATTTAAAGAAAACCTCTCGAGGACTTCCCAACGTATCTTGGTGGGATAAGGAATTGGAACAAGAGAGGAAAGAGTTAAGAAAAGACAGAAGGCAGTTACACCAGCTCCGTGGAGAAGAAAGAGAGCAATTCTCGCGGATTTACAAAATGAAGAAGCAGGCATATTTCAGTAGGGTTCGCAAGAAAAAGAGAAAATCATGGGAGGACTTTGTAACTCGGGCCGGAAATGAGGATCCGTTTGGTATTGTGTACAAGTTGGCCTCTAACAAGACCAAGAGAGCAGTGCCACCACCATGCATGAAANGAGGATCCGTTTGGTATTGTGTACAAGTTGGCCTCTAACAAGACCAAGAGAGCAGTGCCACCACCATGCATGAAACATAATGGGAAGTTATTAACAGATCAGAAGGATTCAATGGAGGTCCTGCTCCGGGCTCTCCTGCCTGATGACTCCATGATGGAAGAGGGGGAGGAGCACACGTCAAAGAGACAGAGTATGGAAGTAATTCCAGAGGTGCAGGATGCACCAAGCTTCGAAATGGAAGAACTGAAGCAGATCGTCTATAAAATGAAGAACGGGAAAGCACCAGGAATGGATGGCATAACAACAGAGATACTTAAAAGGTGCTTTTCACGAGTTAAGAATGTTCTTCTAGACATCTACAATGATTGTCTCCAAGCCGGTGTGTTTCCCTCCCCTTGGAAATTGGGATGCCTAAGAATCTTGAAAAAGGAAAACAAGAGAGATCTAGATGACCCTAAAGCGTACAGGCCGTTGACATTGCTCCCGGTACTTGGCAAAGTATATGAGAAGTTGATCAACAGACGTCTAATAATGGCCTTAGAAGCAGAAGGCACATTAAACGAACACCAGTATGGCTTCAGAAGAGGAACTGGCACTGACTTTGCGCTTCATGATGTAATGGAGAAGATCAGGAGTTCTTCTGCCAAGTACATGATGGCAATATATCTGGACATATCTGGAGCGTTCGATAATGCCTGGTGGCCGGAGGTGATGCATCGGTTAAAGATCAAGAATTGCCCAGCCAACCTGTACAGGGTGGTCCTGGACTTCTTCCGCGAAAGATGGAGTGTTTACTCATCCAGGACAGCACAAGTAAGAAAAGAACTCACGAAGGGATGCCCCCAGGGATCGGTCCTCGGACCTATACTATGGAACGTCCTCTTCGATGGCTTCTTGGAGTTGGGTCTCCCTGCGGGATGCACGGTATTTGTATATGCGGACGATGGAATGATCCTAGTCTCTGGAAATGCAAGGAGAGAGCTAGAGATAAAGGCACATGAGATAATGACTAAAACCTGGAACTGGTCGAAAAGCGTGAAATTGGAATTCTCGATAGAGAAGACCAAGACCATGCTAGTTAAAGGCAAATTGAAGCGAAACCCGACTGTGTACTTCGGGGGGAGCCCAGTGCAATATGTAAAGGAATATAGGTATCTCGGAGTCATCATGGATGAAAACATGAGCTTCTTGAAGCATATTGAGTATGTGTCACGGAAGGCAGTCCTGGTGTTTCAAAAACTCAGGAGAATTGGCAATACCAACTGGGGCCTAAATTATGGCACTTTAAGAACCATATATAAGGCAGTGTTCGAAGTCATAATAACTTATGGCGCGGTAATGTGGCATCACCGGGCTGCGCTTTCGTGGCATAGAAGAAAGCTTATAAGTGCNATAACTTATGGCGCGGTAATGTGGCATCACCGGGCTGCGCTTTCGTGGCATAGAAGAAAGCTTATAAGTGCTCAGAAAGCGGCACTGCTGACCGTTACCGGAGCATACAAAACTGTGTCAAATGACTCGCTCCCAGTAATAGCGGGGGTCCTACCAGTGGACCTACTCATAAAATACAGAGGACTCACGGCGGAGAGGGCTCGGGCCGGTGGGCTGTCTAAAGAATATAAGGAAACGCTAATGGATGACATCTTGGAAGAATGGCAGAACACATGGACAAATTCGGAAAAAGGTCGGCAAACTTTCGAGTTATTGCCTGACATTAAAGCCAGGATGAGCTGTAAGTGGATCACTGTGAACCACTACAGCATGCAACTAACAACTGGACATGGTAACTTCAAAGCGAAGTTGAACAGCCTACGTCTCGTGCAATCTCCGCTGTGTGATGTATGTGGTGTGGATGACACAGTGCACCATGTACTTGATGACTGTCTCAAGACAGAGGATTTACGAGTTTGGCTTGAGGAACAAACTCGGGAAATGGGCATTCACTGGAGATTAGAAGATGTAATGACCAATAAAGATCTCTATAAGATATGGAACGAATTCGCTACTCGAATTGGGAAACGACTAGAGGAATTCGACAAATGGTACCAGCAAATTTCTGATGACCCATGACGGGTAAATTGTGGAACCCGGATTGGTGAGGAGGACATGAGAAAATCTGTTAATTTACCGGTTACTGGTACCAAGAAAGTGAATGACCCTTATGAATGGAAAGAAAAAAAAAAGTGCAGCGCACTGTTTTACTCTTCGGAGTACAGTTATAGTGCTGGAGGTTTGGAGGGTGCGCTGGCCTTCGGGCCTTAAAAACCTGTCTCTTATAGGGCGCAGGCTATATCGCGTTCTGCCTCGTTTGATGTTGCTGCCAGCCGTGATAAAAACAACCTCATCCGCCCGCTGCCGTCGTTCCCTCGCCAAGCAGGCTCCTCCAGAAAACGAGTTAACACTTTGAGCGCTGTACAGATTTACTGACAATTGACTAATACTTTCATTCCCACATTAATTTATAGTTTATGTTGCAAATAAGACGTGTTTGATGAGTACTAAACTTAGTCTGGTTGAGAACTTGTTTAGTTATCACAACTAATAAGCTGTGGGCTTTGTTGAGTTGAGTTGAGAGATTTGGGCGGCTCTTAACAACGAGGTCTTGAGAGCCGATGAGGGTGAAATGAGGTGAGAATGGAGCGGCGCCGGAATGCGGGCGGAGGAAACGGGAGATACTAGAAAAAATCGGCCGACCAGCAACATCATCCGCCACTATTCCCACTTGCGAAAATCCGGGAGTGACCTGGCCGGGGATTGAATCCGGTTCGCCTTGTTGGGAGACGAGCTGTCTAACCGCTCAGCCACCGCGGCCCTTCAGTGGGCTTTGTGTTCGGCGATGAGTGATATGAGCCAGTCATAACGTAGAACAGTCACCGTTTACGAGTCAGTTGTCCAATAGGCATTATCAATGGGCAATAACCCCCACAGCGTACTACACTACTGGTCAAATATAAACTTCCCGGGCAACATGTAGACAATTGTCTGCAATGGTCATGAAATGATTATGTCATAATTCTACGGCGAACTCCACACAACACAACTGAGTTAAATTCAGGCGACGTAATGTTTCGTTGGCAGCACTAAAAGTATTAAAAACTCATCATACCTAAGGTCACAAACCCGAAACTATCGTCAAATACAGTGCGACATGGCCGAACCTCATTAGCCAACCAGCGAACATACCAGACGGCAGCCCAACTAGTACGGAATATGTGCAACTGCCTGGAGTTACCAATCAGATAAACGAAGGGACGCAGCCAATAAACAAACGAATACCCCCGCAACGAGGTAACCGCCATGCCATTTCGACTCTAATGTACCTACCTGTTCTGTGATTGCGTACTTTGCAAAGAGATACAGACAATTTATTCTATATTTTTACTTCGTATCATCTTCCCAGAAAAGCAAATAACCGATTTCCTACCATATCGATTGCATGCCTACTCATCACGGGAAAAGCCAAATTATGTCCCAGTAAGCGATGCTTATCGACGCAGGGCGAAGAAGTTCTCATCTGAAGGCAGGTCACACTTCTAGACCGAAACTGAACTTTAACGTATCGGACGCTCTGTGGTGAACTACGTCCATTAAAATATTACAAAGAAACAGGGACGGGATCCTGTACTGCCCGGTTGCGATTAAAACATGTTTGCTCACTGCGGCAGCAAACAATGGACGAATTGCTGAGGTTCGAGTACACCAACAGTTATGGAGGTCACTGCACTCGTGAGTTTTTCCTGTCACTAGATATCGTTAGTTTCACATTTTGAAATGCCCTCGTTTCGAAATTTGTCGTCATCGCCATTAGTCAAAGTCTCTGGAGGTGAAATTACCAGTCTGGAATGGCGAATGATAAATCTAGCTCGTATTTCCGTTCTCGACTTTAAAAATGTTGTCTGCTAAATCAAGTATGGGAAATAGGTTACAGTCTACGTATCTAACGTGTGTTAAAGCCAGATTTCAGTCTGCACTGAGATAAAGGCCAACAAAATATTTGTTTGTATAGGGTCAACAATATATTTAGTTGCCACAACAAAATATTTTGTTGAGTAAACATAACTTGTAAAGCAACAACATTAATTTTGTTCATCAAACAAAATACACGCTTGAATGAAAAAATCCTTTGTGTTGGGCCAAAAGAAATTAGCCTGCTAACAAAATATTTAGTTGAATCAAATATATATATATATATACATATATATATATTTGTTTGGCCACTCACTTGATTGCCTTCGTTCTAAAATACAGATCGAGAGTTTGTTTGTATTTTTTGTATCAAGTAGGGTAGTGACAGTGTTTGTTAGTGCATTTATTGATGCTTAATAATGGTATTAACATCATAATTTAAGAAGTTCAACAGGGAATTAAGAAGCAAAGCTGTAAAACTTGAAATACTTACTTAAACTGAGGTTACTTGGGCGCAAGCGATTACGGTTTGAATCTCGGCAGGTCTTCAGATTTTTTTATATTAACCTAAACTCTTTGTTATACGTAGAATCAAACAAATATTTACTTTCTCCAACCAAACATTTAGTTGCACCAACAATATCTTAGTTTGGGGTAACCAAATAAGAACAACAAAATAATTTGGTTTCAACAACAAAGTATTTTATTGCTCCTATACAAAAATTAATTTTATTTGATTAAAAAAAACCTTTTCCTTAGTGTGCGGTGTACTTGTAAAAAGGGATTGCTGTGATTGGCTAGTTCATCGTTGTTAAGTGGGCGGAACTAGACAAACACGCCTTACAACATAGATCGGGATTACGATGACTTCACATAGCAAGCAAGACGGTCAAAGTAAGCGCGCTACACTTCAATTTGTGTGCTCCAACGAGACCTATCACGTTGTTTCATGTAAGGTGTAACATAAGACGTGCGTTCAAGTACAGGAATGCTTGACAATGTCATTCTAGCTTTTGCGTGATACGTGATACTCACCTCTGTACCACGTGATCGTGGGAATAATTCGCGATAGGAACGAAGTGGCATCAAGTGTTATAACGCTATTATTGCTTCTCATGGTTTCGTTCTTACTTTAACCACGTCGTCCGCTCCCGTGGCGTATACACTAGCATGTATTGTCCTTGCTAACCTAGTACATATATTTTCCTTACTGGATAATAAAACATATAAATCTTAAACAGGACTTACAAAAGAGCTCATTAGCAACGAACCGTATATATAAAATGTGGTAAAATGCTCATGCAAGCTGCGCAATACTCACTTTCCGTATTCCAACATTGGACTGTTTTTTTATGACAGTAGTACTGTCAAAAACAAGGGTAGGATTTGAGGTTAGAACATTATTTACATTTGCTTGTAGACTTCATATAACGTAGTTTTAATGCGAGTGGAATATATTTCAGATAGCCAAAGCATTTTATTCATTCACATATAAGGGCGTTTATTTTAAAAGTACAAATATAAACAAACACTTTCATCACTATTGCTCATTTGACTTTGACAGTTTTTAATGGAGATGAGTGAGACAATTTTGGGTACGTGCGCATAAGTCGAAAATCGGTTTACTTCATCTTTAATGTGTGTCAGGAACAGCGTAGACGTCATTTTTAGTGTGTGGTTGGCAGCACTGGGCGGTGGCCGCAGTTGCCCAATTGCCGGCCGGCCGCCCCTGCTGCTCGATCTCTTTCAACGAGAGCGCGCTCCGTTTGCCGACTTCCTGTTTAGAGCGCGGCGGAAATGGCTCGACCATAGCTGNGGAACAGCGTAGACGTCATTTTTAGTGTGTGGTTGGCAGCACTGGGCGGTGGCCGCAGTTGCCCAATTGCCGGCCGCCCCTGCTGCTCGCTCTCTTTCAACGAGAGCGCGCTCCGTTTGCCGACTTCCTGTTTAGAGCGCGGCGGAAATGGCTCGACCATAGCTGNATCTCTTTCAACGAGAGCGCGCTCCGTTTGCCGACTTCCTGTTTAGAGCGCGGCGGAAATGGCTCGACCATAGCTGCCTTGCCTTTTGACGGCCCTCTCTCCCCACTCACTGGCTCTTCCCGAAACTTCATTGCGGCGGCACAACACGTTAGTCGTCGAATGTTTCTGCCTGATACTCGTAAATCCATTACATTTCCAGATAAATAAAAACTAGTGGTGCACCGTTTACGATTTCGAGTAATCGAAATCGACGATTATCACTCATTACCGATTAATCATACCCGGAGATTATTCAAACGATTACTTGCGCCAATTAAGTTAATACCAGTTCAACTGCAACACGCATAATTTCTTTACCAAAATGTTAATAAATTTCCTGAGCAAAATGAGCATACTTTATTTCAATAAGCTTTGCTACTAGGCTGTAAATAACTTAATAATGCTACAGTATTTTTTTTTTACAGTTCTACGAATACATTTGTTATAATATATCACTAGTCTACATTTTTTGCTGAGAAACATGAATGTTTTTAACCTGCAAATATTCTGTGATAATTGGTAATCGAATCGGTATTTGCCGATTTAGTGTTTCATAACCGGTAATAAAATCCGTAATCGGTAGTCATATCGGTGCACCACTAATAAAAACCACGGCAGTCTGCACAAACAGCAGATACGTGAAAAATTCTCCAGGAACAAGAACATGAGCCAGGTTGTCAGCTAACGTGTCAAGCACTGCAGTGGTACAGGCTGCCTACATCCCAGACAACCACTGATCTGACTTCCAACTAAACATATGATTTCTGAAATATAGATTATTCGCGGTCTCTTTACAATTTTTGAATCAAACCTTTGAAAAATTACCCTTTGTATGACGTGTTTGGTTATTTCCGAAAATGCAATGAATCATAAGCGTTATATATTTCTGTTAACATAAAAGTATGTTATTATTGGTTATAACATAATTTTGCTTATATTGAATATATGAATTATAATATTTCATTTATACTTATTATAAACAAATTAGGGAGAAAATAAGTTTTTTTATCCACAAATATTTAATTTATAATTAATACGAATAAAAGCAATGGGGAAATAGGCTTGTTGGTAACGCCTAACGAAAAATAGTTTTTAAGCAGAATATAATTAACCTGAATGCGCAGGAATGCGGTGAATTGTTTCTTTAGTACCATTTTATAGACTTGGGCCATATAATTGTAGGCGATTTAAATTGACTAGGCGCCTATTTTGAAATGTGAGGAAACTGCGAATATAGTTTATTCGCAGTTTCTTCACTCTTTTTTTAAACAAATCTTTGAAAAATCACCCCGTGTAAGACGTGTTTGGTTGCTTCCTAAATATGCCATGCATCACAAGCATTTTATACTTCTGTCAACATAAAAGTACCTTTTCTTGTTAAACTGAACTTTGACTTATATTCTATATATAAATTATAAAACTTCATTTATAATTAATACGTATTTAAACAGGGACGAAATATGTATGTTGGTAATGCCTAGTGATAAATAGTTCTTATGCAAAATATTATGTAACTGAGTGCGCAATAATGCGGTGCGTTGTAAGACTAGTGCAATTTTCTACACTTGGTAAAGCTTTGTTTGCATAAGGCGGAGGAATAATATCTTGGAAGTAGAACTAAGCAGGGCTTGAGAAAAGTTGAAGTCACCACGAATGGACCATAATCACGGAGTGGCTGCGGTGAGCTGGTCCGGGATGTGGGCAGCAGCCAGGACACGAGTGGAGAGCTGTTCAGCGCGGAAGGATTGCTGGTACTCCGGAAGGACCTTGTTTACACACTTAGCGAGGACGCAACAGGAAGCACGAACAACGCAGGCAGGCGCCTTTGGCCCGGTGCCAGCNCCTTGTTTACACACTTAGCGAGGACGCAACAGGAAGCACGAACAACGCAGGCAGGCGCCTTTGGCCCGGTGCCAGCTTCATCTACACCACCAAGACCAACCTGTGACCGAGTCATCACACACCCACGCTGAATTTTCTTTATCTTTCCAGTCGTGCATGAACACACCAATTTTTGTTNAGTGACCGAGTCATCACACACCCACGCTGAATTTTCTTTATCTTTCCAGTCGTGCATGAACACACCAATTTTTGTTTGGAATTATACTTGTATAATTTTTGTGACACTGGAAAATAACAAACATTTTTTGGGTCGAAATTATTTAAAACACTCTGGCGTCTTGGTCGTTTTATGATTGGACGATGCATTTTTTTTTTACTCGGTACTATCGTACTTTGTAGGGCCATCATAGTGTTTCAGTCTTAAGAGCGTTAGAATTCTCATTGGCCAACTCAGGCAAATGGGAAAGCAGCTTTAAACACACACAACGAATACCGAAATGACGTCCTCTGACAGGTTCACAATTTATTGAAAACTAGGAAATAGTCAAATTTTCTCGCCATATACCATCATCTCTAACCGTTATTAATGTCTTCAACAAGCTGGGACCACAAAACATGTTTTGATGTCTTCAGCATGTAGCGGATTGTCCGTACGGACACTGATTTCCTGCTCTGTATTTCATACAGGTTGGCTACAGAGATAATAAAACTAAAGTCCATGACTCTTCCAGGTGTTACCTGCCTCAAGTTATACATTTTTTCACCCTAGCCTATACAAATGCAAAAAATTAAATTTTTGTAGACATTTTATTTAGTGATATCCTGTGAAATGATATTTTCAAGACTATGTATTTAGAGGGATCAACTATTGTGTAATAACATTTGCATAAACGGTGCAAATAAAAGCACCAAAATAAAAATTTTGATCATTCCATTATCAACATATGTGTTTCGCCTTTCGTTGTACAAATGAGATTTTCTGGTTTGAAAACATTAATGTGCTACTGGTAACATATGACTGCAATACAAATATTGATAGGCCTAGNATGAGATTTTCTGGTTTGAAAACATTAATGTGCTACTGGTAACATATGACTGCAATACAAATATTGATAGGCCTAGCAAAATATGGAAATAGTGCAAAACCGCACTTGCTTCTGCAGCCACAAAACTTCCCATGTTTTGCCAATTATCATTGTTTCAATACCCAGCAAGGACCCTTTTAAATACTGGTTTTAAATACATCNCATTGTTTCAATACCCAGCAAGGACCCTTTTAAATACTGGTTTTAAATACATCAAATATCGACACTCCAACTCATTACGTGTTATATATGTTATTGCTAACATTTTAAACAATTTAAATATACCACTTGCAACATACTGCAATGACGTCCAGCAAAATGCTTCTTTCGCAAAGGCACCAATGACCGAAACATCAAAGATTTTTGAAAAGGAGAATTAAAAAATAATTAATTAGAACATTTAAACAACCACAAAAAATCCTCGAACTCTGGCAAAATTCCCTGACATTTGCCTGTTTACCCTGGATGTTTTCTCTGTCTTTAGTTACCCTGTCTTACCATTAACTCAATTCTGTCCATCGGTCTCTGTATTGTGAAATTCTAGGCCCCTTCAAGGTAAATTTCACCTTCAGAACAGGCTTCATGCTTCATACGTGAATTTTAAATTTTAAGTAAGGCAGTTCTGCGCAGAAAGGACGCCAACAATATGCCCGATCCACAAGAAACGCCCAATGCAGCGTGGTTCAAGCTGTCGGATATAAATATATCCGTCAGCTATATAAATACACATATGTATATGTATTTATATATACAGGTATATCAACATATATATGTATATATATATATATAGAGAGAGAGAGAGAAAGAGAGAGAGCGCCAGGAAGAGCAGATTTTTCAGTCTGTCTGGCACTGATAATAATAATTATTATTTAGCACGTGGGTTAAAGTGCAAATAGACGTCAACAAACAAATAACTCTACCAAACGTCTAATTTGTATCGTGATTTCGTTGGAAATCCCGTCGACATGGACACATCGCTTCTTCCCTAAACACTCTAACCCGAAAGGTTATCAGCCGGCGCGGTGTTTGTAATGGTAACGATCAAGAATGTTGTACTTTTCTGGCGACAGTGCTTGGATTTTTTCTTTTTGTATTAATGTCATGATTATTGGTTTAGGATGCAGTCTGGGATAGCCACAGGCCCGTCCAAGGTCCACGGCGATAGACGTTAAGAGTTCTCAATGTCATTTGATAAGAATATCGTTCCGACCGGAAATACCCCGCATTGTGACTCGTCACAAGTATGGCATGTGTTGCGTCCTAGTCCTTTTACTACGCAAAAATAGAATTATCATTTAGCGCCGGAATGAACTGCACATTTCTGTACGTTCGTTTGACCTCTGCTTCTACAATTGACTGACGAACTGTTTGGCACGCCTAGAAAGGATCTTGAGTCGACAATAAAAGTTTAATTATGAAATATTGTTACAGGCTGTTCACGGTTAAATTAGCACTTTTGAAATCAACCTTTTAAAAATATAACTGCCCCTGCCTGCATATATTTTAATGGACACATTGAGTGGCATGCACCCAGCTAAATTGGTAATGATAGAGGGAAAGTAGTTCCATATTTTAACGTTGAATTAAAAGTGTTACGTAAATATTTGTGAATAATGAAATTATTTCTTTCGCTTTCTGTTATTTAGTGCATGTAGGTATAAGAATTCGCAAAGTTGTAAAATATTTACTTTTTTAATCATTTCAGAGTTTCACTTGACTGGCGCATGAATAAAGTGATCAGGCCCATGGTAACGTTAATGTTACATATGGCGTAAGAATACACAGTGCCAATACAAGTAAATCGTAAGCACGGCTTTCAAAAGTGCTCCATTTACCGTGAACAACCTTCTTTCCATCAGTAACAATATTGAACGGCTACATGCGAGCGAGGTATATTTAGGTTACGATTAATTGCTGAGGTTTTCACGTGACGCGAAATTGAGATGTGGCAGGTGGAGAAAACGGGAGCACCCCAGGGGAACTCACCGGCCAACGGCAATGCCCGCCACGTTTTACTCATGCTAAAATAAAGATTTCACCACGCTGGGAATAGAACCCTGTTTGCGGTGATGATAGGCGGGTGATCTGACCACTACATCACCATGCCTCCATATTAGTAAAATCCTCTGTTACGTTTCGGAACCAATTAGAAAGTGTTTGTGCTTGCTGCTGTCGGTCAAACTACGGACAGCAAAGACACACTCATGCGAGGATTTAGAAATGCGGCGAAGTCTCTCCATTCTTTCCTGACGAGTGCTTGCAAAAAAAATCCGGCCTGGATACAAGTAATTGAGCAGAAAGATCGCAATCTACTGTCTGGCGGTTTCCTCGCCACTAGAGACAGCCATTGCCTGCGCTAGGTCGTATCCGCTATATTGGATTGGTTTATTTTCCATTTAGGTATCAGAAGAAATATTTATAAAATGCTACAACAGAGCTAAAGCCATGTACCACAGATTGGATTCAAATAGCAACACTCATGACATCACGACATCGATGCATTTTTTAATCGGCCGATGCAAACTAGGTACACAGAATAGGCAATTATACAGCAGCGGAATAACGTGGCAATCCCTTTGCCACTGCGTGTAAAAAATTACCTCTTGGTCGGACCACCCACTGAAAATTTCTCCTCCAGGTGTCATCGCTTAAGGCGTTCTGCCGTATCGCTAGCTACTCGCGCAATTTTTCTGCTTCGTGAGTTTTGAATTCGACATACACGCGGCAGCTTCTCTTCTGTATTCTTGGCGTGTCTGTGTTAAGCTAAGAGCACTGGCTAGGAGAAGAAAAAATGTATTTTATATTTCTGATACATTGTACAATTTGTAGATAATACATGTAATGAAATTTTCCTTGGAAAATACACTAGTTTCACAGGTTTTGCATAACCACACAACAAAATAAAATTTTCGTCTTTTTAACACTACGATAATAAAAATAAATTCAAACGCAAAAGTAGAATAACTTACATAGTAAAAAAATTACTACAATTTACTTTAAGACTTCCATGGGAAGAATTGTTTATCATAAGGAAGTGTTTGCATCTTTTTTGGTTCGTAGCTATCCTGGATTCTCGTAAAATAAAATCGTCTTAAAACATTATTTAGAATGAGGTCAACACATTTTAGTTTGCTTTTTCCATTTATTAAAGGGTTCAAAAACAACACTCAAAAGTCACAATGTCGTCACGTAAAAAAGGTGGAACTTTTTTATATTTGCGAGAAAATGATATCACATGCCTTCTGAACAAGCAGAAAATGCTTTGTAATGTATAAAAAGCTTTCAATATCTTCCAGCACCATTTTTTTCGAGTCCACTCATTAATCTGGTGAACANTTTTTTAATCGGCCGATGCAAACTAGGTACACAGAATAGGCAATTATACAGCAGCGGAATAACGTGGCAATCCCTTAGCCACTGCGTGTAAAAAATTACCTCTTGGTCGGGCCACCCACTGAAAATTTCTCCTCCAGGTGTCATCGCTTAAGGCGTTCTGCCGTATCGCTAGCTACTCGCGCAATTTTTCTGCTTCGTGAGTTTTGAATTCGACATACACGCGGCAGTTTCTCTTCTGTATTCTTGGCGTGTCTGTGTTAAGCTAAGAGCACTGGCTAGGAGAAGAAAAAATGTATTTTATATTTCTGATACATTGTACAATTTGTAGATAATACATGTAATGAAATTTTCCTTGGATAAATACACTAGTTTCACAGGTTTTGCATAACCACACAACAAAATAAAATTTTCGTCTTTTTAACACTACGATAATAAAAATAAATTCAAACGCAAAAGTAGAATAACTTACATAGTAAAAAAATTACTACAATTTACTTTAAGACTTCCATGGGAAGAATTGTTTATCATAAGGAAGTGTTTGCATCTTTTTTGGTTCGTAGCTATCCTGGATTCTCGTAAAATAAAATCGTCTTAAAACATTATTTAGAATGAGGTCAACACATTTTAGTTTGCTTTTTCCATTTATTAAAGGGTTCAAAAACAACACTCATAAGTCACAATGTCGTCACGTAAAAAAAGGTGGAACTTTTTTATATTTGCGAGAAAATGATATCACATGCCTTCTGAACAAGCAGAAAATGCTTTGTAATGTATAAAAAGCTTTCAATATCTTCCAGCACCATTTTTTTCGAGTCCACTCATTAATCTGGTGAACAACGGGCATACGACAAAAAACATCTCCTTTAAACCATTCAGTACCAATGTACACAATTATGTTCTCACATAAGGTCATTTTTGGCAGGTACTCTGCAGTACGAGACTCAATGCCCTCTTATGATACCTGTGGGTAACTGATTTGTAAATAGCGTTACTGTTCTACGCCATGAATGGTTTTTATTTCTACAGACTAACACTAAGCCTACAGCTAATTAGTTGTGATAACGAAACCTGTACTATGTTAGCCTAGAACACAGCTCGCAACACACAATTTATTATTTACGACACCTGAAACCATATATTACACCGGGTCTGAGAGCGTTAAAAAAAACCGCGCTAACAAAATTAATTTCTTGATCTTAACCCACTTGGTAACTGTGCGCATGATCGTGGACAATTTCCACTAGAATTATATTTATGACCGTTACTGTACGCAGCAAGGCATTAGTGCCCAGTCTTACTTGTAACTAATCAGATTTGTCNGAATTATATTTATGACCGTTACTGTACGCAGCAAGGCATTAGTGCCCAGTCTTACTTGTAACTAATCAGATTTGTCCAATTTTATACACTTTTTTTTGGCATGAGTGGCTAACATCACTATCGTCGAGCACACAATAAGTTGTTCACTGGTTGCAAGACAAGTTGTGAACACAAGTGCAGCGCATACCAAACAGTTACGTGACTGCAACACTTGAACTCAGAAATTAATGTGTAACCGAGCGGGTTAAGCTACGTGAGTGAGCATGATGAAGTGACAAAGCCCATCCACCAGTGCCGTTTATGTTGTACAGGTAGACATGGAGCTCGTTACAACCTCGGACACAGCATTCATTGTAAATATTTGTCGATATTTCTTCTGACTTCGGAGTGGACAGGGGAAATTCAGAAATTGCTAATACAAAGCCCAAAAAGCCAATTTAATACTCAGCTTTTCACATGAACATAGAGACGTTTCGCATCTAGCCAGTCAGAATGATTGCAGTGCTGCATGATTTCTTCAGCGTCTGCAGTGTAACACAAGTATTTTTGCTTTTTCACTTGAATGTTTTTTGCAAAGTCAGTGTTTGTGCCCGTATGCGTATCTCAGTAGGTAAATACAGTTTCTGGGAATGTCACATTTTGCCAGAAAAGGTAAAAATCGCTTATCTAAAGTCGCCAATTTTAATTGTCATCCTAGTAAATGTATTCTAAGAGAAGAAAATTGTGGGGGTGGGGGAAAGGGGAATGGCATTTTTACAGCTAGCCCAGAAAAGTACAAAGTGGCATCAGTAGGTAAATATTGTGGCTTTCTTCTTGTATAATAAAGCCCCACTGTTACATGTCCAAATGCNACAAAGTGGCATCAGTAGGTAAATATTGTGGCTTTCTTCTTGTATAATAAAGCCCCACTGTTACATGTCCAAATGCACAGGGACAGCAGTACCACAGAATAGCTAAGTATGCAGATACGAAATTGCGCGCCACGCTGCTGTCTGGCAAGTTGGTTTCCAGAAGGCGGTCGTTGAACGACGTTCCGCCATATTGCTGGCTGGCGAGAAAGTGAGCGAGTGAAGAGATCTGGGTGGCTCTTAACAACGAGGTCTGGAGAAGCGATGAGAGTGAAGTGAGATGGAGAGGAGGCAGCGCCGGGAGGTAAGGGCGGGGGAAACGAGAGTTCCCCGAGAAACCTCGCTGACCAGCGGCATCGTCCGGCAGGACTCCCACGTGCGAAAATCCGGGAGCGACCCCGCCGAGAATCAAACACGGTTCGCCTAGGTGGGAGGCGAGTAGTCCAACTACTACACCATCGCGGCCACTATGTGTGTGTGTGTGTGTTGTGGCTGGAGTTCGCAGTACGCCATTTCACCTGCGTGTTCGTAAATATTCAGTGGCAGCACGACGGAAACACTGCGCGCCAATTTAGTCCCCCAGAGCGATGGGGCACTAAATGCACGTGTTAGTGTCGCCTTTATCGCTCCCTCGCTTCCTTGCCTCGAACACGCAAAACAGCTCTAGCTCGCAATACTCTGAATGTGCGCGGTAACGCATCGCCACTTCAGTACGCTAGCGTAGTGTGTGCGTGTGCGCGGCGACGAGGCGGACGCTGCTCCCAGCTTGGGCGACGTGACGGACAGCGCACGGACGCCACATCCTGGCTCCGTGATCCGCCTACGCCCATCGTCGCCGCAGCCTTGGACGTCGACTCCACGTCTTTCCTCACTCCCTTTCCCACCTCATTATCTTCACCACGTCACGGGGAGACGCTGCGGCATTGAGCGAGGGCGTACACGCACAATACCTATAGCTATACACTGTTCACGGTTAATTCACCACTCCTGAAAGCCCTGCCCAGGATCAACTTCTGCCATATGTGAGTGAGTGGAGATATTTGGGTGGCTAAACATCGAGGTTTTGAGATTGAATGAGGTGAGAATCGAGCAGCGCCGGAATGAAAGGGCAGGTGAAACGGGAGATCCCCGAGAAAACCCGCCGACCAGCAGCATCGTCCGGCACGATTCCCACTTGCGAAAATCCGAGAGCGACCCGGCCTGGAATTGAACCTGGTTCGCTTAGTGGGAGGCGGGCAGTCTAACCGCTAAGCCACCACGGCCTCTCTGCCATATGTAAAATTAACACTGCCATAGGCTTGATCACTTTATTCATCCGCCATCCAAGTGAAACTGTGTAACCGTTAAGAATGTAAATTGCCAGTAATATAAAAATTCGTACTCTAATGCGTGTAAAAAAAAAACAACTTCAGCAGTCATCCATTTTTCATTGCGCTCGCAATACAACGTCAAATCTTAGAACTATTATTTTTTAATTCACTATATTTACCACTTTTTCAACTCATAAGCCCTTTAGCTTAATTAATAGAAACTGTGTAGCTACGCAGTTTCTCACACAATCCACTATTATATTAATTATTACTAACATCATAAAACCAATGGTTATCTGTCAATTATGATTTGTATATCAGCACATTTACATACCGCGGCTAAGTAAAAAATAGCATCCTTTATTATTAGCTGAAAGATGTCGAACCGTACCAAGCTGGTTCCTTTAAATTATTGTACAAGAAATCGTATTCCCAAAAGGTTTCCTTGAGACTGTCAAGAGCACAATAGATAGAACTAAACATAATGTCACATTGCTACCAGCATACAAACAACCACTGATAATCTCACTGACNCATTGCTACCAGCATACAAACAACCACTGATAATCTCACTGACCTTCTTCAACTGTTGAGACGAAATCACATACCTATGTTTTATGCAGCTTTCTACATGCATCTGTAATTTTTTGTATTTGTAAATGATTTATATATTTATTGCAACTAANCATTCTTCAACTGTTGAAACGAAATCACATACGTATGTTTTATGCAGCTTTCTACATGCATCTGTAATTTTTTGTATTTGTAAATGATTTATATATTTATTGCATCTAACTGATTTTTATCTATTTCAGATTTTAAAAAGGGACATACATCGCTTCTTTGCGTAACACTTATTTTTAGAAACTTCCATTCTATGTAATTATTGTAATCTATATTTTGTAATAAATTAATTATAGAGTGACAATGAGTTACTCTTGAATACTGTTTTATCACTTGCCAAGCTAAAAATATAAGGGAAATGTATTACTAAGTAAAATATAAAATCGACACAATTACGGAATGTGTTATAAATGCAAAAAAAAAAAAATCTTATTTTATGAGAAAGATAGACAACAGACCAATGTGTTGATTTTATCATTAATCCGGTGTTGCTATTCGTTACTATAAAGAATTCAAGAAATACGGTTTAAAAGGAATGTTGCAGAAATATTTGAATTGAGTACCTGATGCGGCTAATATTTGGCAGTGAAAGTAACATAAATCTTTAACGCTCCATTCTGAAAAATATATTTTTTTTAGTTGTGGCGTTCTTCGATTTATGGAGCAACATATTTTAAAATCGATAGTTTCCGAGTTACAGATATTCCATAGTTGTACTGGATGTGTTCGTAATAGTCTTCCTGGCACATTCTAGTTCGAGTAGCTGCAGCCATGCTCTTGTACCAGCAGTGATACGTCACTCTACTAGAAGTACTCAAAATGTCCACCTAGTGCCTGAATGCACTCCTGAACGCACCGCGTTATTGATTCTCTGACAAGTTCAAATACTTAAAGAATTGCACGCGTCTGCTGGCAACCTTGTTCCTTCCACTCGCTGGCGAAGCACTGCTATGTCCGGAAATGGAGTTGCGTAATCAATGGTCTTCAGATGACCCCTACAGGTAATGGTCCAGTGGATTAAAACCCAGGGTTCTAAGCGCATGGAATTTGACGTGAGTCGGCTGTCAACAGTGCAATGCGACAGGTAATAACACTCACACCATTCCAGCTGATCACATTAACAAGCACGCCTTGTAAAAGATCGATAATTAATGAGTGTGGTACAACGTTAAAAGATCTGAACTCGGAAAATATCGACTTAATTCATATGTTCACAGGACATTTTGTGTTGTTTTGGGGTGTACTATCCACTCCACGATTACTTCCCACATATTTGGGGAAATTCTGTATATATAATAGTGATTTTTTTCCAGGGGTTTGTTTCGGAANCCACGATTACTTCCCACATATTTGGGGAAATTCTGTATATATAATAGTGATTTTTTTCCAGGGGTTTGTTTCGGAAGTGCGAGTTTAATGTTTAAATTTACAGCCAATCAATGTAATATTTNTCCACGATTACTTCCCACATATTTGGGGAAATTCTGTATATATAATAGTGATTTTTTTCCAGGGGTTTGTTTCGGAACTGCGAGTTTAATGTTTAAATTTACAGCCAATCAATGTAATATTTATTTTTTTTAACACATAAGAGTATAAATTTGCACATTAATAAAACATTTTAACACATTTACATTCCTAACAATTCCATGGTTAAACTTCGATGGCGGATGAATAAAGTAATCAGGCCTATGGAATTGTTAATTTTACGCATGGCAAAAGGATACAAAATGTGAAGCAATAGTAAATCCTAAGCATGGATTTTAAAACTGCTAACGGCGCCCAGCATATACTTAAGTTTATGTTTGTTGAAGTAAGATTAAGAATTATCTTGCTGGTAACATGCACAGAGGTGACAAAAGTCATGGGATAGTAATATGCAAATATACAGATGGCAGTAGTATCACGTACAAAATGTATAAATGGGCAGTGCATTGGTTGGGCTTTCATTTGTAGTCAAGTGATTCATGTGAAAAGGTTTCTGACGTGATTATGGCCGCACGACGGGAATTAATAGACTTTTAACGCGGAATGGTAGTTGGCGCTAGACGCATGGGACATTCCATTTCGGAAATGATTAGGGAATTCAACATTCCGAGATCCACGGTGTCAAGAGTGTGCCGAGAATACCTAATTTCAGGCATAACCTCCCACGATGGACAACGCAGTGGCCGACCGCCTGCACTTAATAACCGAGACAAACGACGTGTGCGCAGAATGGTCAGTGTTAACAGACAAGCAACACTGTGTGAAATAACAGCAGGAATCAATGTGGGACGTAAGACGGACGTATCCGTTAGGACAGTACGACGAACTTTGGCTGTAATGGGCTATGCCAGCAGAAGACCGACTCGAGTGCCTTTGCTAACAACACGACATCACCTGTAGCGCCTCTCCTGGGCTCGTGACCATATCGGTTAGACTCTAGACGACTGGAAAACCGCGGCTTGGTCAGATGAGTCCCGATTTCAGTTGGTAATTGCTGATGATAGGGTTCGAGTGTGGCGGAGACCCCACGAATCCATGGACCCAAGTTGTCAACAAGGAACTGTACAAGCTGGTGGTGGCTCCATAATGGTGTGGGCTGTTTTTACATGGAATGGACTGGGTCGTCTGGTCCAACTGAACCGATCATTGACTGGAAAGGGTTATGTTCAGCTACTTGGAGACCACTTGCAGCCATTCATGAACTTCATGTACCCAAACAACGATGGAATTTTATGGATGACAATGCGCCATGACACCGGGCCACAACTGTTCGAGATTGGTTTGAAGAACATTCTTGACAATTCCGGCGTATGATTTGGCCACCAAGATCGCCCGACATGAATCCCATCGAAAATTTATGGGACATAATCGAGAAGTCAGTTCGTGCACGAACTCCTGCACCGGCAACACTTTCGCAATTATGGACGTCTGTGGAGGCAGCATGGCTCAATATTTCTGCCGGGAACTTCCAACGACTTGTTGAGTCCATGCGACGTCGAGTTGCTGCACTTCGCAGGGCAAAAGGAGGTCCGACACGATATTAGGAGGCATCCCATGACTTTCGTCGCCTCAGTGTATTAACGTACCTAAGAATTACACGGTTACACAAGAGGTGCGCATGCATAAAATAATCGGGCCCACAACAATGTTGTTCTCCGTTTCATATAACTTCAGTGTGTTTTGGAAGTAGTACGGGCACAATGTATCCCGCCCCAACAGCTGTTTTGTCAGTTAAGTAAAGTTTGTAAACAAACTGTACGAATCCAATGGTAGGCAATGGAAGACTGACAACTTCAATATAGTACTTAGGCTACTACGTATGGTTGCCATTCCCACAGTGTTACTTTTGTTACGACCACATAATGCACAAGTTAGGATTTTCTTTATTTTACTAGCGTAATTTTTCAAAATGTTTTTAAAATCCTGTTTCTATAGCCCATGAAAATTGTACATTACTTCTAAGAGTATAATTTAAACCATTTATAATTATCATCAAAGTTCTAATCTGTTATTTTTAATTCCGAGTACTATATTATTTCAGAATCATCGCAAAGATCGCCAACATAACAACACACATCTGGGAACAGCTATCAGCTGACACAATACTTTGCTAATGACGGCATTTACTGTTTACATGCTTTGTAGGTTGGTCACAATGTATGTCAAAAACTACTGAAGTTATATGAAAAGGAGAATAATTTAAACATGGAGGAAGGATACAAAATGGGCAGAAAAAGTAGACCCTAAGCCGGGTTTCCGACAGTGCGAAGGAACTATGTACGTGTGCGGTCTTCACCTCTCGTGGCTCCAGTCCCTTTAGGAGACGGCTGACAAAAGCAAATGGTTTGTACAGGGTGGGTCCTCGTCCTCGAGTGAGTAGGGAGAAAGGTGAGTAGAGGCCGTTGTAGGTGTGTCAGCAGAAAGAAAGAAGCCCTGACAACTGCAACACGATCCTGGCGCACGTGCGAGTTGCTTGCAACCTCACCTGCCACTCCCCCAGTCCAGGGGCGTGGCCAGCACGTGCACACGCTAATGACGCCCTCCATCACTGCTCGCGTGGCGAGGGGTGGTTTATACCCTGCGGCGAACCCTTCACCCTCGCAACAGCCTCTGTGACACGTGCTTGTTACAAGACGTTTATTTGAGGACTACGCCCAAAGGCAACGCGGTGACGCTCAGTTGTTAACAAGAACCTAGTAGAACTGAAAAATTCGCCCATTGTTTTGGGAACAAGCTAGACTTCAACAACTCGTACGTTTGTGTCACTTTAGAATTTGTCTACGACTTATTTGACACGCCCTGGAAGACTATGAACCAATAATAAACAAGCTACGGAATTCATGTTCAAGCACAGCCTTCCGCATTAGAAGCAACCAACCAACGAGAAGCTGGTATCTTTTGAGTACACAAACGACTGTGCAGTTTAGCCCAAGGAGCATGGAAGGAGAAAAAGTTAGCACTCCCAGGTCGAGGCTTCGAGTCTTATTTGCTGGCAGGATTTTGGGCTACTAACAATTATTTGTTGTAGAGATGTGTCAAACGGTTACTTTCATGTAACGAGATCCATCGTTCCAGTTTCAAGTAAGTAACACACTCCAGTAACGTGTTATTCTTTGTAACAGGTTACTGTGAATCATTTCTCGCCTGCCCCATAGACTTTAGTATATTGCCTGTCCCGACGTTTCGGGTTATAACGATTACGTTGTACAATGTTCCATAGCTTAGCGTTCCAAAAAATAACGTTTGTGCATGCGCACAGTTGCAAGCCAAGACGTTCCAAAAAATAACTTTCACGCATGCGCATAACTGCAAGCCGAGACGTCCCCCCAAAAATAACTTTAACGCAAGCGTAGTGTTTAATTGTCTTGTGTGGTGGGAAAAGTTGAACAGTATTTAANAACTGCAAGCCGAGACGTCCCCCCAAAAATAACTTTAACGCAAGCGTAGTGTTTAATTGTCTTGTGTGGTGGGAAAATTTGAACAGTTATAAGCCAGACTTTAAAAAAAAATAGCTTTTACCACGTGCGCAGTAGTAAGGTTAAGGCTACTCAGGTCAGGAACAAAACGAATTTTCCAATGGAAGAGTTCGGCATAGGGAACATTTCCGACGCTAGATGCACTATGTTCCAAAGAGGTCTTTAATTAAAATTTTAAGCTGTGTGAATAATAAAAGATAAAGATTTTTCTTAGTTATGTAGTTATTTTATATTTGATGTATTATCATTGCATTTTTTTTTACTAAGAAAATAGAGAAAATCCGGTACACAAGCGACACTAGCGCTTATCTAGTGGCGAAAATGTGTAGTTACCAAACCAAAAGCATTGAGGTTCCCAACCTGAGTAGAATAAACCCTAGCAGTAGTCAAGCGTTGGTTTAAGCGAGACAATCGAAGACGTTCCCAAAATAACGGCATAAACAATGGAATGCGTAACTCATGAAACACGTTACCAAATTGTCACAGTTTATCATAATTGTTTCGTTAAATAACGCCCGTCTCTAATTTGATGACCACCACACAGCATGAATTCAATGACTTCATAATTTATAAAAAATATACTTGTGAATTTCATGCCATTCAGTGTGCAGGTAGGGGCAGTGACATTTCTCAAAGGTTGATTTCGAAAGTTCTCAAATAACCGCGAACAACATAAAGTTGGGTATATAGGTACTTTCGGAAATTTCTTTTTTAAAAACATGAACAAGCTGGAAAACCCAATAATCCAAGGGGCCTCGGTGGATGGGTGGTTAGACTGCTCGCCTCGCACCAAGGCGAGCCGGGTTCAATCCCCGGCCGGCTCACTCCAGATTTTCGCAAGTGGGAATCGTGCATGACGATGACGCTAGTCGGCAGGTTTTCTGAAGGATCTCCCGTTTTCCCCACCCTTTCATTAAGGCGCTGCTCCATACTCACCTCACTTCGCGCTCATCGGCTCTCAGGACCTCGTTGTTAAAATACGCCCAAATATCTTCACTCTTCACTCACCCAATACTTCAAAATACTCCTTAACATCCAAAATTTTCCATTTCAGGCATTGGAAAAAAAGGAATTGATGGTGTGGACTGTACTTACCGAATTTATTATGACAACTGGCACTTTGGAACCTATGGAAAAGTAGGTCCTTGGCGCAAACAGCAACCAATTGTAAAATAGCTTGTGTGTCAGCAGCAACCAAAGCATTGGCCAGGAAAAGGCGATGCCCGTACTTGTGCTACCTCCCGTACTCTCACAGCAACGACCATTATTTCACCCATTCTGCAACATGTCAGATGTGAACGAGTATAGCCACGATAATATGTTATGGTATTAACAGGAGCGTACTGGAAATTCGTATAAGGCGTTATTCAGAGACATGGCGAGTGCATGCTGCGGGCGGAAACTGCTACGACACGCCTGCAGACAGCATGCGTGGCGCAATAGTGGAAAAGTGGACCGGACAAACGCCGTCTTCCGTCGTCGATTTGTTTATGTGTCGGGCTTCGTCCGGTTACGACTGTCACCGTATCACTGCCCTGCCCCGGGAGGGGGTGGGGCATTAACCGCTCNTGGGGCCTTAACGGCTACAGCAACGTCACACCGACAAGCGACGGACGGAAACAGGAAGTGCCAGCGCGGGCTACCGACCACGTCGCAAGTATATGACCGCACAGAAGGTGTGACCGTGCTCGAAATTTTTTAATTTCGCTAAGTTGTTTGAGAGAGTCTTTCAATGGGGGTGAATGATCAAGTGAGATATTTCGAACATACGTCATTGCTTCACCATGTCGTCACAGAAAACCAAGTCTGAGACATGAGCAAACACGGGAAAACGAGCCGAGATTAGCTGTAGTAGATATATATATATACATATGTGTGTGTGTGTGTAAAGGTTGGCTACACTACTCCACAGACGCTTTGCAACCTCGCTGCAACCTTCCATTCATTTGTCAATGTTGTGTTGTTATCACATGTTTATCTTGTGATTTCCGTGTTTCTTTACTACGTTGAATGTACGTGTACTTTAATTCTTTTATAAAGAATAAAATTACTTTCAACAATCCTACAGATTAAATTACAAGATGTCAACTAGTAAGGAGATGACCCAACTTTATGTTCGAGTTGTGAAGCAAGCTGAGAATGACTTTGTGATCTCGTGGAGGGCCTATATCTACTAATAAGGAGGTATGGTATTTATTACCAGATGAATACAGAGACCTGCAGCTTCACTCTACATTATCAAGTAAGAAACCTTTACAAAATGCCACAGCTGTAATAAAAAAAATATAAATGGTTATAGAACAATAGCTATAAAGATTGACGATGATATTAAGTCAGTATATTTCGATGAAGAGGACAATATGTGTTTCTAAAATTTTCCATTAGAAGAATATGTTCCCGTGCCGGGATCTCAAACTCGTGATCATCTACAACTAGAATTAGAAGATCGAATTAGGCGGTTGGAGCTTCAGTTGAAATTAAATTAAACTCAAGACGAAATAAAATTACATCACATTGAAAATAAATT
This sequence comes from Clitarchus hookeri, assembly GCA_002778355.1. Lineage (NCBI taxonomy): Eukaryota > Metazoa > Arthropoda > Insecta > Phasmatodea > Phasmatidae > Clitarchus > Clitarchus hookeri. Next base: position 1,629,253 of record NQII01000054.1, on the reverse strand, counting down.
CATTTTAGATAAATTTAAAAAAAGACAATACGATCCTACAGAATGGTTACGTAGATTTGAAGACGAATGCAATCGATTTCAGATAAGTTCAGATATACTAAGAATCCAGGCTTTATGTTTCTTTGTCACGGGCTCGGCAAAATACTGGTATGAACCTAATCTGACNGCTTTATGTTTCTTTGTCACGGGCTCGGCAAAATACTGGTATGAACCTAATCTGACAAAGATAGGTCTAACCGCTTCCTGGGAGGTTTGGAAGAGTTATTTCCGTAATGTTTTTGTTGATAAAGGCTGGTCGATTGTTAGGAAGGCATTTAACTACAAATATTTGGGAGGGGTTTTAATCGATTATGCACTTTCCAAAGAGAAACTATGCCTGGAAGTGGAACCTAAAGGTACCGAATTATCTTTTATCAACCAGATAGTGTTTGGTTTACCAAGTGAAGCTCAAGAAGAACTTGATAGGGAAGAGATAACTACTCTTGATGGTCTGTGTACTGGGCTTTGAATGTTGGAATACGCTTTTGCCAGAAGGAAAAGGGAAAGACCGTTAAGTCCGAAATCTATTAAAAATTTCTTTGTAAGAAAAATGAACCCCAACAGAAAAATGAAGCTCTACGGAAGGAGTGTTCAATTTGTGCTGACCTTGGTTTTCCAAGTCGTTTCCATCCAGTAGCTGAATGTCGCAACAAGAATTCGGTCTCTAAAACACTACGATCAAATATGACAGAAGAATTTAAACTGAGTAACAGGGCGAAATTAGATCCGCTGATAAAATTAAACATAGTTCTTATTGACAATTTAAAAACCAAAGCTGCTTATGATAGCGGCTCAAATGTAACATTAATTAATCAACGAATTGCTGATTTGCTTAAGTTGAAATTAATAGAACAAAAAGGTGAACTAAAAACAATTAGCGGACTCGATTTCACTTCAGCCCGGGCTACAATTATGCTTCGTATTGGAAATATTACAGACTACATAACCACCTATGTTGTCAAGAATGATAATTTCTCCTATGATCTCTTGCTAGGTATCGATGCTATTCAGACATTTAAGTTGATTCAAAATGAAAATCTAAGAATTTTTCAACGCATAAATAGCGAGAACGTAATAGATCTACAGGAAGGCCGATCAAATAATGATCAGATGCAGACTCCAGAAGATACTGAAGAATTTTATAGAGATATTGAAGTAAATTTTAATGAACATTTGCATACAGACGAATTTGAAGCTGACTTACAACATATTAAGAATGATGAGAAGAAGCAAACCATTTTACAAATAATCGAAAAATATAGACATTTGTTTGCCAAAGATAAATTTGATATTGGTAAAGTGCGATCACAAGACGCTGAGATAAAACTTCTTAGGGACGAATACGTCACCTCTCGCCCATACAAATGTTCAATCCCTGTCGATACAGAAATCAGAACTCGGATTAAGTCATTACTACAAGCCGAGATCATCGAAGAATCTGATTCTCCATTCGCGTCTCCTGTAACGTTAGCATACAAGAGAGACGAAGGAAGAAAATCACGCCTATGCATCGACTTCCGAAAATTAAACAAGTTGGTAGGCCCAGAATGTTTTCCTTTCCCTACAATTTAACATGTGATCGACAAAGTTGTAAATTGTGAATATTTTACAGTATTAGATATTAATTCTGCTATATGGTGCATCACACTTAAAGTACAAGATAAAAAAAACTTATTTTATCACTAAGTATGGAAAGTTCATGTTTAAAGTTCTTCTATTTGGTTTAAAGAACGCTCCAGCCACATTCCAGAGGATATTGTCAAATAATCTAATCCGAAGAAATAAATTGGATGAGTTCGCCATCAATTACATCGATGATATCTTGATTTTCTCCCGAACCTGGAAGGATCATCTATCATATTAGAAAATTTTTAGACGTTATCTACTCTGAAGGATTCAAATTAAAACTAGTTAAATGTTTGTTCGCAGCCAAATCAGTCAAGTACCTTGGACACACTATTTCGAAGAACACAGTTTCTCGAGCCCAAAGAAATTTAGTCTCTATCCAAAATCTTCAAAGACCTTCTGATAAGAGTGGTGTGCGGAGTATTCTGAGTTCTATAAACTTCTACTTGAGATATATAGAAAATAGTACGCAGAAATAGTACTTCATCGCACTTATTTCCTGTTTTAATTCATTCTCTACACCGTCCATTCTTTCATTTACACCATCTTTTCTTTGTCTTACACTGTCAATTTTCTCGTCCACACAGTCAAGTCTCATTCACAAACTCGCTATTTTCCTGTCTACATTTTCATTGACAGAGTCTATTTTCCTGTCTACACTTTCATTTACAGTGTCTATTTTTCTGTCTACATTTTCATTTACAGAGTATAATTTCTTATCTAATTTTCATTTGCAGTGTCCATTTTCTTATTTACTAATTCACCTACATTGGTTATCTGGCTATGTACATTCTCCACTACATCAATTACTGATGAAAGATGTCAAATTTGAATGGTCTGATGACTGTGAACAGACCTTCAAGATGATTAAGGCTTATTTATGCTCTAAACCGATCCTGGCTATCTACGATATCGAAAAACCAGTCTTCATAGCGACAGATGCCAGCTACAAAGGTATCGGTGCAACACTCAAACAGCCCCAAGAAGACGGAATACTACACCATGTTGCGTATTTCTCTTGCAAGCTTTCAAATAGAGAAAATCGTTTAGACATCATTCATCTCGAATGCAAGGCTATCAAAGACGCAATAAAGTTTTGGCAGTACTACTTAATAGGACGTTACTTTACGGTCTGCAGTGATCACAAACCGTTAGAGAATTTAAAGACAAAAGCCAGAACTGATGAAATCCTTGGAGACCTAATTCTTTATTTATCTCAATTTGACTTTAATATTATATATAAAAAGGGAAAAGAAAATATTATGGCTGATCTCCGTTCAAGAAATCCAGTCCTTGAATACTTCGAGAATAAAGATGCGATCCAAGTTGTAAATTTAATAGATATATCCACTATAATAAAAGACCAAACAGATCATATTTCTGAGTTGAAAGCACCTAAGCAGAGAGTATAAACAAGGGATCATACTAAAGAAATTAAGAGAAAAGTTAAGAATTTTTGTTTCTCCCACGTTAGGAAATGAAATAATTGAACTTGTTCATAAACACTATAGTCACATCGGTCCAGCACAGATGATTGCAACCATCAGACCACATTATTACTTCAAGGGTATGGACAAAGATATACATACCTTTTATAAAAACTGTAAGATTTGTATTGAAAACAAGGTTCGTCGTAGTCGTGCTATCGGTCTACTCTCACAACTAGGCCCTGCTACAGAGCCTTTTCAAATAATGTCACTCGATAGTGTCGGAGGCTTTGCTGGAAACCGATCCACCAAACGATACATGCATATCCTGGTGGATTATTTCACCAGATATGCGTGGATCTCCATTACAAAGGGTCAGAACACCCAAGATTTTATAAATTTGATTAACCCAATCACCCAACAAAATACTATCTCAATCCTAATAGCAGATCAATATACGGGCATCAATTCTACTGACTTCAAGAACTATTTAGAAAAAACAGGAATACAAATCGTCTTTACATGCATTGATCAACCTGAATCAAACGGGCTTAACGAGCGATTACACCAAACATTAGTAAATCCCTCTGCTCTTCGGTTAAGACCTTGGCCCAATGGAGGTTTCTTATCATCATCTGGGTACAGCATCACCTCTTTGTGCCTAAAGTGCACTATTTCATCCAAGTTGAGACCAGAAACATCAAAAGTGTCAGGAAAGTACACACTGCCATAACCTTCTCTGCCAACAGTAAAATTATCAACGACATAGCTCCCATCCTCGGCAGCAAGTGTGGCTAGTTCACTGAGTGATGGTATAGTAAAGTAGTTTGGCCTTCGCAGTACTATTCTTGCAGGATGGGGGTTCCCCCCAGCTGTTACAGAGGTAACTTCTTCCACATCCACACTATCGCCTGAACTACTTTTGCTCATATTTCTTTCTTCTCTGGAATCTGTAGACAACGGAGTCTTTCCAAGTTTCAGATCTGATATTGTGTCTGTCAGCCCCACATCACTTTCTTTTTTACCAGGACTTGAGGTATTGAACGAGTTAATCTTTACACACACACACACACACACACACACACACATATATATATGTATATATATATATATATATATATATATATAATGTATCATAAACACCAAAATAAATTTTGTCAGATAAATAACAAAATATAAAAACAAGAAAAAAAATTACGGAACGAATTATCAAACGAAAAAGCTGAACAAAAACGGAAGAAATAAAAAACAAAAGACAACGCAAACGAAGACAGCACAGACGCGCACAGAGGCAAAGGCAAAAAAATTTCGTACAAGACAGGATGACACAAGGATGAAATAACAACAGCAAGAATAATTTTGCTATTTAGTAACTTGCGATTTGGCAAGTTTTAATTTGGATGCTGTCGGCAGTCAATGGTTTAACGACAGTAAAAAAAAAAAACATCAAGGTTTTAGCAGGAAAAAATAAAAGTGATTGTTAAAAATAAATGTGTTCATTTTATATAACCCTTGAAAGATCTGAATGTAATTTTATTCGAAAACTTTAAGTCAAGTATTAAAATCTTACGATATATTACGGCGATTGTAAACAAAGTTAAAAATGTCTTAATAATGACCTCGCTGTTGACGAGACATTGTCTACCGTTTCGTATGTAACTTGATACGCATTCAGTCATGTTCATTTGAATGCTAACGNAATCTGTAGACAACGGAGTCTTTCCAAGTTTCAGATCTGATATTGTGTCTGTCAGCCCCACATCACTTTCTTTTTTTACCAGGACTTGAGGTATTGAACGAGTTAATCTTTACACACACACACACACACACACACACACACACACACACACATATATATATATGTATATATATATATATAATGTATCATAAACACCAAAATAAATTTTGTCAGATAAATAACAAAATATAAAAACAAGAAAAAAAAATTACGGAACGAATTATCAAACGAAAAAGCTGAACAAAAACGGAAGAAATAAAAAACAAAAGACAACGCAAACGAAGACAGCACAGACGCGCACAGAGGCAAAGGCAAAAAAATTTCGTACAAGACAGGATGACACAAGGATGAAATAACAGCAGCAAGAATAATTTTGCTATTTAGTAACTTGCGATTTGGCAAGTTTTAATTTGGATGCTGTCGGCAGTCAATGGTTTAACGACAGTAAAAAAAAACATCAAGGTTTTAGCAGGAAAAAATAAAAGTAATTGTTAAAAATAAATGTGTTCATTTTATATAACCCTTGAAAGATCTGAATGTAATTTTATTCGAAAACTTTAAGTCAAGTATTAAAATCTTACGATATATTACGGCGATTGTAAACAAAGTTAAAAATGTCTTAATAATGACCTCACTGTTGACGAGACATTGTCTACCGTTTCGTATGTAACTTGATACGCATTCAGTCATGTTCATTTGAATGCTAACGTAAAATATTCTATAAAGGAAAAATATTTTTACTGGACTGTAGTGTTATTGTGAGATCCTTCAAGGGCAGCAAAATATTTCATCCCACTTCGATCAAAGTACACTCAGCATCGCTACAGGGATGAGTTAAATTTTCGCGAGTTCACTGGCCTATAGGCAGGATTTTATATTATGTTTATATTCGAGCATGTGTCATCTGCTCGTTGCCTGTTTGCTGCAACATTGGAAACCAACGCACGGACAAGTATTTTGATGACGTGTCGTGAATTTTCCAAATCTCTAACGACAGGGCTTTATCATAGCCCCAAACCCTTTTCGATCTTTCCATTGCACTCAAGTTCCAAGCACGTAGGTTTCAAGGACATTGCCTGTCGGTCGTTTCGCACCACCTGTGGATTGAATGGGCTAGTCGGTCTATTTAGTATGCGCGCTGGCTGCTGAGTGTATGTACGAACACTCATCATGTTCGAGTACACTTCCGGACTTGGATATTCTCCTGGCAGCATGCCTTCGAGGGACCCGCTTNCCCCCCCTTCTCTCTCTCTCCACGGCGTTAGATAAGTCTGACTTCAGGATGATAGGACGGCAATTGCAAATTTCGACTTTCAATACCATCTTCACACTTCACAGACTACAGGTTGTCCCAAAATGCACAATAATACTGGGTGAAAATGGAGATATGGATATTAGTGATACAGTTTCATCGTGTCACATTTTACTAGCACAATCTGGCATTACTGTAAAATGTATGGTATGTTTGTTAAAAATCTACAACACTTATAGTAAATCATCTGTCATCCGATTGTAGCTAAGATTGTTTAAGCGCTGATTAAAACGTTAGCATTCCGGGTTCACATCTTTTGACTGTTTTGATCTATTGTTGAAAATTCAATTTTATCATCTGTTTAATTATAAGTAATGTGTTTTCTTTTGTTTCAGACTGAGATATGGTACTACGTTAGAAACCAAAGGCAAGATGTGAGGTGTGCATATACTAATTTTTGCAATATTGACAGATTGTGCGCAATTAAAATAGCACACGATTCTCATCTTAATTTCGTTAAAGGATTCGCTTGGTGTAGGTCGTGGGCGCGAATGTTGGGCATTCTACACTGGTGGAAAATGAGAAATGAACACCACTAAAGCGGTAACGTAGAAACACCATATGCGCATAGGGCACTAATAGAGGGCAGTGCATGCAATGATTAACAGCGCTGTGATATGGGCAGAGTAGGAACCGCGTACTAAGCATAATACCACTGAGCATAATACAACTGTAGTTGACTCGGTGAAAGAGTAGTCTGTTGTTTCAAGCATCCGCCTGTATGTAGTAAGCATCGTAGACATGCCACGACGGCATAGACGACCACACTTCGCGCAATTAACGGACTTTGAACGAGGTCGTATTGTGCACCTGAGGGAGGCTGAATGGTCCTTCCGAAGAATTCCCCAATGCATAGGAAGTGGAGTGTCTGCTGTGCATCATTGGTGGTGCTGGTGGTCCAACGGTGATGCACACGCTCAACAACCTGGTTCCGGACAGACGCGGCATATGGATTCCCGCCTGGACCGCCGCATCAGACGAGCAGCCATTGCTGATCGCATGGCGACTGCCGCACAGATTAGGGCCACTGTTGCACCCAGGGTGTCAGCTAGGACTATCACCAACCGTTTGCTGGACGCTAGGCTACGATCAAGGGTGCCGCTCGCCAGGCTTCCTCTCACACCTCATCACCGTGCAGCCCGCCTCGGATGTTGTCGCGAACGACGCAACTGGAGGTATGAATGGCGTGGAGTTGTATTTAATGATGAGAGCAGATTCTGCTTTGCCGCCAGTGACGGTCGTTTGCGAGTGCGGCGTCGACCAGGAGAGCGGCAACAACAGAGTCTATACGGCAGCGACATACAGGACCAACTCCTGGCATAATGAGCTGGGGGCAATAGTCTACAATGACCGTATGCCTCTGGTGTTTTTTGAGGAAACACTGAACAGTGAACGCTAATCCAGAACATCATCCTGCCCATTTTGTTGCCGTTCCTACAGCGCCAAGGAGATGTCCTCTTCCAGCAGGACAATGCCCGTGCACACACGTCTCGTGTTACCCAGCGCACTCTCTAAGATGTTCGTTAAATCCCCTGGCCAGCACGATCACACGATCANAGCGCACTCTCTAAGATGTTCGTTAAATCCCCTGGCCAGCACGATCACACGATCACCCGGCCTGTCTTCCATTGAACATATGTGGGACATGGGGGGATGGCAATACCGGCAAAAAACCTCCACTAATTGCAACAACAGATGGAATTAGCGAGGAACACTATTCCCCAAGATGACATCCGACACCTTTATGAACTTCTCTACGAACGACTGCAGGAATGCATCGTCATTCAAGGAGGCTACAGAAGATACTGACATTGTAGTTCAAGACACTCCGTAGCCTCTGTCCATAGATGTGCGACCCTGTTATCATTATCATATACAGTGTACAACCTGTATAATTATTTAATAAAACCTGCATGTGGGATCATTGCGTCCGGGTGTTCATTTTCCATTTTCCACCTGTGTATTTATGCCTGGACAGTTGCCCGAAAGAACAGAATACGAAGAATTCGCCATATCAGTGGCCTGCCGGCTAGACTACACAGTTTTATGTAAACTATAGAGCCTTTACTATTCGTCCATTGGCTGCTGCCTCAATGAGTAGCATGTTTCACCCTTGACAGAGTAGCACATACAATTCCATCTTGTATCCTTGCTGGTTTGTCATTAGCTCCCAAATCTTCCAGAACGGGTTTGACATACTATTGGCCATAGCTTTTGGAGCATCAGAAACGTATGTGTTTCATGTTTGGCTTGTCCTAAAACGAGTTCGCAAAATTTTTCGACCCCTATTAACAACATTTTTTGTGTGCACGCTAACACGGAAAAAATTGTCTGAGTTCACAAAACGTGTACGTTTCAGTTACTTGAGCAATTTGATTAAAGTTTACCAGAACTTAACTCAAAATACAAACCTGTTAAGAAAACATGGTCCTTCTTTCCTTGCATGTTTGTCTTCGAGTGCGTGTTCAATGAAATGTGACCCACCATTAAATAGCTACAGAACAGTATAGTCATTTATAGATTAGCTTGTACTCAAAACCAAAATGCGAAATTTTCCTGCACATATCATTCGAAAACAAAAAGCTCGCCACTGATTCGGAGCAATGAAGGACGTGTCAAACGAACATATATATACAATCATGCAAGAGAAGCAAACAAGTGACTTTATGAACTACGGATTTCTAGTTAGCAGAGACAATGATTTACCGGAGAAAAAAAAGGTTGAACGCTTGCTAGCTTTCGATTTACTGCGTTTGAGTACAATGTTTTAATTTCCTTACAGGCGTAGCTAGGCCGGGCAAATGAGAATTCTATTATAATACCGTGAGTCTGAGGAGTGTCTCCTAAACGCTAAGCCATGTGATAATATCATCCAATCATGAAGTTAGCAACACACTAGAGCGTTTTAAACCAATGAGATACGACGGCATCTCTGTTTACGAGAACTACACTCGAAATCAAAGTCGAGTGGATGTTCAGTTGTCAAGCGGCGTTTCTACACAGCGGAAGCAGGTGTAGATTTGTGACGTTTAACCTTTTAAGTGTGCTCGATTTTCAGCGGGCACGAAGAGGAAGTGGGGTCAGATCCCGTGTGACGCAACAGGACGCAAGATCCGAAAGACTGGCTTTGCCCCCCGGGTCGTAGGTCAATCATGATAATTATGCCCACGGCTCTTTTCGGCCGCGAGCGTCTACACCGTTGCGTTGCCTTTCGCTGCTCGGGAATGTTCGTGTGCATTCGGCGCTCCTCAGGTAGGTCGCATGCGTCGTGGCTTGTTTACTTTTCTCCTGTTGAGACCAAATCGGCCTTATATCTGCGTTAATCTTATTCCATACTTGTACAAGTTGTATTACGATCACGTGAATGGCTGTTATTTCGCTGCAATGTAAAACTGAAGCAGTAAGAAATTCTTTACAGTCCTCGTTCATTACATGCAATATCTACGTAAACAGGATACAATATTTACCTTCGTCTTTAATTTCTGGTATTTTGTAGGAAATTAAACGTTACAAGAACCTGCTCCCCAAAATAAAGTTCAACCATCGCCGACTGCTTAACTTCCAACTGCTCATTCTGAAAGGGCTCTTAAATTTATTTTTGGACTACCAACTTTGCGACATTATTTCCCGCATAAAACACAAAAAAGAATGAGCATAAAAAAATTGTTTNTATTTTTGGACTACCAACTTTGCGACATTATTTCCCGCATAAAACACAAAAAAGAATGAGCATAAAAAAATTGTTTGCATAAGAATTTTGACATAAGACAATTATGCGTTTCTGGTTTATTTTGCGCAACACTGCTATGTAGTCAAATTTAAAAAAAGTCACTGTGTAGTTTATAATACAAGAAAAAAAAATTAATTTAACACTCAGTAAACTTGTTTTGGCATTCTGATGTTTTGGACATTAGTGTAATTTAAATTNGAAAAAAAAATTAATTTAACACTCAGTAAACTTGTTTTGGCATTCTGATGTTTTGGACATTAGTGTAATTTAAATTACGATTAAAGTGAGTGAGTGAAGAGATTTGGGCGGCTCTTAACATCGAGGTCTTGGGAGTTGATAAGTTTGAAGTGAGGTGAGTATGGAGCAGGGCCGGAATGAAACGGCGGGGGAAACGGGAGATCCCCAAGAAAACCCGCCGACCAGCGGTATCGTCCGGCACGATTCCCACTTGCGAAAATCCGGTAGCGACCCCGCCAGGAATCGAAGCCGGTTCGCCTGGTTGGGAGGTGAGTAGTCTAAACACTACACCATCGCGGCCTCTAAATTACGATTAAATATATGTAGGCCTATCTATGGCTTATCTACATGGTTACTAATATTTCTTTTCACAGCAGAGAACATTTTTATTATTGCCTATTTTCGCTATAATATTTTAACGTACGACGTTATTTTGTCAAGTACTAACTTTCAACAGCACGCAACTGTCGAACCCTTTCATATAAGCATACTACTTTGCTTACGAAAAAAATCACTTTTCGTGCATGGAATTCCAATTCCTTCTGAAAACACAATACCTAGCCGATGACAATGTATGTTATAAAATTTCATCCACACATTTAATGTATAATCAAATTTTNTGAAAACACAATACCTAGCCGATGACAATGTATGTTATAAAATTTCATCCACACATTTAATGTATAATCAAATTTTTCCCCTAATCACCTACCTTGAAGGTTAGTTGTAGAAGATAGAACTTATATTTTACTATATAGACTCATACAAATTAGACCGTTCGGCCANAACCTTGAAGGTTAGTTGTAGAAGATAGAACTTATATTTTACTATATAGACTCATACAAATTAGACCGTTCGGCCAGACGTTATAACACTGTTTTAGCGTATTCCTATTAATCAAGGTATGTTTCACGTGCAGTGCCTATAAAACATTTCCATGGCGTTATTGTTTCAAAACAAGTGGCATACGTGCCGGATTATCAATTCGTAAATTGGCTTTTGGGAAATCACGTAAATAGTAAATAACACACCACACACACACACACANGCCGGATTATCAATTCGTAAATTGGCTTTTGGGAAATCACGTAAATAGTAAATAACACACCACACACACACACACACACACACACACACATTATATTTATTAAAGCTTTCAGAATTGTAACACGTATAGAAAGTATAACAAAACACACTNCCACACACACACACACATTATATTTATTAAAGCTTTCAGAATTGTAACACGTATAGAAAGTATAACAAAACACACTCGACCGAAGATTAATTTTAGTCCAGGTTTAAAATGTATACTGACTCCAATCGCATGAAGTAGCTCATTTTCCATGTCGGCATATTATGTGAAATTTCATGAATTTCCGGGACGAGAATCTACGTTGAAATACAGCAGAAAGCAATGACACATATCGCTACTTCACTCATAACATGTATAAACATATTTTTTTAATTACGTTAATGAATACTTAATTTTAAGAGTTAAGAATGTCACTCAAAATCATGTTGGCCGTGAACCATTGGTTTGCTGACACAGGAACGGGGGCAGAAAAAAAGCTATGAACTATGGGTAACTTGAACGTTGCGTTAGCCCAGTGATGACGTGAATGAGTTGGAAACATGAATATGTTACAATCAAGCCAAGTTTTATTCTTATTAGAATACAACAAAAAGAAATGTAATTGTTGGTGACAAAATTTCTTAACTTTACGACTAGCAAGATGTTAAAACATGGGACTACTTCTTGTAGTATGCCGCCATTTTAACTGTGAGTCTTGCGATCATTACTCGCGTTAAAATACATGCAATTACGGGGAGTGATTTTTTTTTCAAAGGTTGATTTCATAAGAGCTCATCTTATCGTAAAACTACCATACCTCGCATAACCTTTACGTCGTTTCTGTGGCCGCGGTGGGGAGACACATTCTGATTGGTTGGGCAATCCGCACGGAGCAAACGGTTGCGAAAACACACACCTGCGCGAAAGCAGTGCGCAAGCGCTAATTAAACAGAAATTAGTGGGATCAGTTCTCCGAGGGGCAGGAAACTACAGTTCCTGCTGAAAGGTATGGTTACTATTAGTGTGCCCGATTTCTCCCCTGACATATAGATACGTGCAGTTGCCTGTGTACTCACCCACTGTATGCTAGCACTAGAGCCACGCCTGTTTACCACGATGCGATTCCGTGACTTATAAATAGGGCCACCCGTTTTTCGCGAAAAGATTCCATGACTAGTTGAACTCCAAAAAGTGTTGGTTCAGAACCAATATCGCGGTTGGATGATTTTAACTCGCAAACGTCTTAAGTGCCTGCCAATGAATCACGGACGTTCACTGCTAAGGTAACTTTATTTTAATTGGCCCAGTCGAGAAGAAAATATCTCACACAGATACGCGGCCAATAGCAAAAGGAAATTTGCAAACATGTACGTAACAAGTTGAAGTACATCCTGTGCGTGAATCTTTTGGCGAAAAACAGGTGACCCTAGTTATACACCAACACACTTCAGTTGAGAGCCATTTTCGTGATTGGGTGATTTTAATTTACACGCGCCTTAGGAGTCTGCGTTGAGTCACTGGACGTCCAGTGGCGGAGTAACGAAATTCTGATTGACCCATTCGGGTAATGAAATGTCTTTCTCCCAAGACAAACACCCAATAACCAAAGAAAAGCTGCAAGTGAATTCTAGCCTGTGCGTGCGGACAACATAGCTAGGATTGTGAGGATTCCGCGAGTTCAGTAAGCCCGAGCTATTTCTCCACTAGCTTCTTCCTCCAGTGAATGACCATTTTTACCCCAGACACTATATTTGGTCCTCGTTCACTTGCAGGTTTGTTATTGGCTCAGTCATCCAGGGCGTGTCTAATAAACGGTGAGCCAATTGCAGGAGCAGCTCATATGTTCACGTCTTTGAAGCACAGCTTGTCCTCTAATGTAGTCGCGGAATTNGTGAGCCAATTGCAGGAGCAGCTCATATGTTCACGTCTTTGAAGCACAGCTTGTCCTCTAATGTAGTCGCGGAATTCCCCCAACCCGAACTGTAGCTCGTACGCTAGTCACTACGCATGTATGTAAGCCTAATGATACGGACACTTGATTTTTAGCGAAAAGGTTTACACGTAGAAGGAACTTCGTTATCCTACGTTTACACCTGCAGAGTCTGTTAGTTTACTGGACGTGTATTTTTGTGAGATTGTACACTCTAAAATCGAAACAGTTTAAAATGCTCCAAATCAGTGCATTTTAATACACATCTGTTGAAACAACTCTANGTACACTCTAAAATCGAAACAGTTTAAAATGCTCCAAATCAGTGCATTTTAATACACATCTGTTGAAACAACTCTACCTGAACGTAAAATTTTACAAATAATTTTAGTTGTTGAAAATTACTGATTCAACAGTAATTTCTACTGATTCCTAGTTAATTTCGCTGGCCTGGCAGTAAAACCTCATTGGATTCCACTGATTCGCCATTAGATAACAGTTCCTTAACTGAAAATTCAGTGAAATAATTCTACTGATTGAAATCACTGATTCAGATTTCCTAGATTTACGTACTTGGATCGGCCAGCCAGAACTAAGTTATTCCGATACTGAACGTTTCTGATTGGCGGATAGACACCTAGAACGCAAGACAATTAAATTAATCCAATGAAGAAAGATAATCTGAGCTGTGTTTTGAAATACAGTTTATAATTTTTTCCCGCTAAAATTAAGTATTTTCTAGCAATTTATTTTTTGCGAAGTAATATGAGCGGTAGATGGTTTCTTATTGGCTGCTGCGGCCATTAACAGCAATTTGCCTTTGTGAACTGTCCGCCCAAGACTCGGTTACAGAAACGGAGAGCTTAAGTTACTGGCGTAAACATAACTACGTTCAAAGACAAATGTCAATTAACCATACAGCTTCAGGAAATATACTAAGTTCGTACGAATTCCTATTGAAACAAGACAAACACTCTATCCTTTGCTCTTCCGATAACACAAAACCATAACATTTTGGAGGGCCTCGATGGCTGAGCGGTTAGCCTGCTCACCTCCCACCAAGGCGAACCGGGCTCAGTCCCCGGCCGAGTCACTCCGGGATTTTTGCAAGTGGGAATCGTGCAGGACAATGCCACTGGACGGCGGGTTTTCCCAGGTATCTCCCGTTTTTCCCGCCCTTGCATTCTGGCGCTGCTCCATTCTCACCTCATTTCACCCCCATCTGCTCTCAAGACCTCGTTGTTATAGTTCATTTCATATAAGAAGGCCATATTCTGACAGTCAGTGAGTGGCAACTTAATATATTCAAAACAATTAACATGCCATTTACAAAATCCTGTATCAGCTGATGCACGAACGAACAAAAGTTAATATTACGTTGGCTATTCTGAGAGCAGTGCCGAAGCACATCACACAAGCAGAAAATACGCAGATAAGAAAGAGTTCGTAGATTAATTAATACATTTTATTTTATGTGGTCATAAAACAACAGTTTTTAGTTTTAGAAACGAAACTTCGTGATAAAATAGTTATGTATAGGTGTTCAAAATAAGATGCACAATAAAACGATACGTATCCAAATGTAACGAAAAAATCCAAAGTTTCCTAACTCTCAAACCAGGTGCTGCCATCGTGTGCGTTAAAGGTGCACCATCTATTGCAACATGCCCTTCCACGCCATCTATTATCAATATCCCGAACTACACCCAGAAACATATTATAGTTTTGTTGTTTAAAATAACGTATTCACGCGCATATACAAATAATTTTATTTTCCCGCGAGCTCTGTATAATTTTTAAAGTAACATATATTTCGTGTACCGCGTTTACGAACGACCCTACACACGTCCACCAAGCTCCGTTTACGAATGCAGCGCCACCCAAGCAGTTCACCAATTGCCGCACGTAGCAGCACCTCCTGGACGCGCTGACTCGCCACATCAAAGCCTATTCTTGACACGCCAGTTGATAGCGAATGGATACATAAACGAAAAGGCGAGGCGATTGTCAACTGTTAAGAATGTGGCCTTCTTATATGGTACACAGTATAAGAGCCGCCTAAATCTCTCAACTCATAACATTTTGGGTGCTNCAAGAATGTGGCCTTCTTATATGGTACACAGTATAAGAGCCGCCTAAATCTCTCAACTCATAACATTTTGGGTGCTTCTGCAAACTGATATCTATATGCAGCTGTACTTGTGTCAGTGTATCGATAACCAATAAACGAAGTGCTTTATTTTTCCTTGATGTGTTATTGACAGCAGATATTTATGAACATAAGAAACTGCGTCGGCAATGAATGCCGCCGTACTGGACGATGTTTTACTGTTTTGTACACTACGTCAAAAATACAATTTTTAGTTTGCGGTTATTTATCTATGAACTAATATTCCTTAGCATACACTACGGAGGAAGTGTACTGAATATTACACGGCATCAATACTAGATGGCACCCATTCTTCAAAAAATTCCTTGATACGTTTCAGCAACTATCCTCACCCAGTGTAGCGTCTTGTATACTGGAAAATGTGACCGAAAGCTGTTACTAACATTGCTATTGCTCTATGTTTTATTTGCGTGAAAAAAAATTGTATGACTAGTTGTATTTAAAAACACTTTAGCTCAAAGACTGCTTAATTATTGGATCACTATAATCAAGTGCTTTACACCCTTGACCAAGTAAGGGTTTGAGTTAGGTATTTATGGAGTTAAATAAATATACAAATAAAAACGCATCTGCTGGTGAATCACGGGTTTTCAGTACCTGAATCAACAAATTTATAATTGGTTATGCCACGTAAAAAAAATTCACAAAAGCACGCGACCAATAACAAATGGATAGAGCTCCGAGTATTTCGCGGATTGATTTGGCAGCAGGCTATACCTCACAGTCTTCTACACAAGCGAGACACTATCGTTTTCTTATTGGTTGCTGCGATCAAGCGAGGCCTTTGTACAGGACTGTCCAGCACTCATTCACACTACTTCCTGCTTACTACTGGCTCACAGTTAAACTGGACGTGTCTAAACAACTACCGCCCAATCACAATAGTGGGAGAAAAGAACAAGAGTTTGAAGTCTACCTAGCCAACGAATGAATCCGCGTAATATTCGGGTGAGCAAGCAGGACACCTAATTACAGAGCCTACACGTAAACATTTTCGTGAAAGTGAGGTGTCCATAACCATTCTAGTTTATAATTGACCTGAGACTAAGTGTGTTAAATTACTTTGGAGTTGTGACAGTTCAACGGTAAATGATCATAGCCGGCGTATGGCCAAATAATAGGCATGCACACTTACAGAACTGAAATAGCGTAGCGGTTTGATGCGGGAGTACTCATTCGCTGATTGGCTGCGCGAGGCCCCTGGAAACGGGCTTTGTGTCTGACTGGCTACTGTGAACTGAGGAACATTCCTTTTGGTTGGGCTGCCGTTTGACAAGTTCATCCCCAAGCGTTGATTGGCTAACGACGTTCCGCCATACTGCTGTCGTATGTGGCTCGATTTCGCGATATACGCCACCGTTTCACTTCAGTATCCTTGAACTTTGAGGTATCCGCTTGATTGTAACTCCAGCAACGAAAATTCTAAAATTTCTTTGTCCTTGTAAACAAAACTTGTACGGATATAGATTCACTGTTCTAGTGTTTAAAATGATATCACGAGAACACTACAGCCCAGCAACAGTTGTTTTCTTGACAAAGAAATTTTTAACGAATCATAACGACATAAATGTAAATTGTTTTACATAATAGAAGACATATGATTGGTGCATGATTACATCGGCATCCCACATGCTGGTAACCAACTAGTATAGTCTGTTCACGGTAAAATGAGCCCTATATAAGGCCCTTCTCAATTATACTTTTCAGTCAATGTTTATCTTCCCGCCAGTTGCTGGTATAAACAATGCCATGTAACTAATAAATATAGTGTATACAATTCACTACTTTCAAAAGTTAATATCTGAGGCTACAACAAAATACATTTATTTGCTATTATTCGTATTGTGCGGGCCTTAAAAAGATCGCTCACTTTACCGTGAACGGTCTATAATGAACTTTGTACACTGCAGTTTAGTGTCAGGTGTAGTTTGGAGAAGTAGAACTCTGTTAAGTGGGAACATAAATACCACTCCTGTAGTAGTGGATATAAGTGACTTACTTCCAGCTTGTCTTGAATATCAGTAAAAAAAAATCAGACCTCGAAGTGTTAAACATTCTGTGGTACAGCGCTATAACACGTGCGCGGTGATTCAGCACAGGAAATGTCCTTCCCCAACAGGGATGTCCACCCAGGACGCCGGGCGGGGGATGTGCTGCTGGCCTACTTGCAGGAGGTCGACGGCACAGCCACCAGACCTGCGCAGTATCCGCGCGCAGCAGCGTCCACCCGTGTTTACGCCACTCGCGCCACTTCCGTCCGCGTGCACGGCACCGAGGACTGACACGTCCCTCAGCGCTGTTGCCTCACGCGAAACTAGGACACCGCCCTCCTCCCCCTCCTCTTCCTATGTTGCCCATTTCGTGAAATTTTCCGAAAAAAAGTCGAGCCCGGCAGGAGTCAGTTCCAGCAGGAGGCTGTCTCAACAAGAGTCAGTCATGACAGGAGTCAATCTCCGCAGGAATCAGTCTCGGCAGGAGTCAGGCCAGGCAGGAGTAAGTCCCGACGAGAGTGGCAACACTGTTTCACATCAGTACTCGGCGGGTCGCGAGCATAGGCTAAAGATGAGGTTGAATAATTTTCATATTCCGCGCATGTCCTCTCAACGCTAGCTGCTGAAATGCCTACAAAAGTGTCGAAAGCCACGTATTCATAAACTGTGTCGTTTTTTTTNTCCTCTCAACGCTAGCTGCTGAAATGCCTACAAAAGTGTCGAAAGCCACGTATTCATAAACTGTGTCGTTTTTTTTTGCAGTTAGTTTAATAACAGATTCACGCTTTTATAAAAAAAATTTAAATATTTTGCGTATCTTGATTTTAAAGGGTGCACTAACAAAAAATACATATTTATGAAGCAATGGGTTATGTTTAGTCAAAGCCGTCAAGTTTTTTTTATAGTCTTAGACGCAATAAAGCTTTTCAATGTTGGTTACTGCGCAACTAACATATGTACTCTACTTCAGGGGCCGCGGTTGGTGTAGCGGCTAGGGTGCTCACCCCCCGCCAAGGCGAACAGTATTCGATTCCCGGAGGGGTCGCTCCCGGATTTTCGCAAATGGGAATCGTGCNCTCACCCCCCGCCAAGGCGAACAGTATTCGATTCCCGGAGGGGTCGCTCCCGGATTTTCGCAAATGGGAATCGTGCCGAACGAAGCCCTTTGGTCGGCGGGCTTTCTCGGAGATCTTCCGTTTCCTCCGCCCTTGCATTCCGGCGCTGCTCCATATCCACCTCGTTTCACTCTCATCGGCTCTCAAGACCTCTTGTTAACGGGAACAGCCTTGTGCTGAGTACCGAAACCATGTCTAACCACGTTACAAGAGGTTTGTCACTCCAGTGTTCCACTTTTATTATTGACTCAAGATATTTCGAGAATAGTAAAAGTCCTGGCCAATTACAGAACTGAAACGAATGTACAGATATCGATTATTAAACTGCAGTTGAATAATCAAGCGAAATTTTTAAGTCAGTGCCAACCGTCTTCAGCTAGAAAATATAAAATCTCCTAGGGTGGTCGGTTCCTTGTTCTTTCTTGGGATCAGAAAATTTATCAGAAAGCGCGTTTAAAAAGACAGGAACAGACTATATACAACACAACCGACGATAAACGCTGGGCAATAAACAAACAGTATCCCAGTCTAGATGCAGAACGAGATCCAACATTAAGGGTGAAGTCGTCTCGTCTTGTCTTTGCGGTCAACGGAGAGCCTATTTTCACATCAAACGCCTTCAGCACTAAAGCATTCAACAACACGCTCGAATGTTTACGGCCGACGTCTCGAGTCGCACGGATGAGAGGGAACATATTTTCACAGGGGGAGAATAAAAATCGACGGTGGAGACGTTAATGGCTTTTAATAGCTTCGACTAGCGCTTTGATACGCTTAGTTGCTTTCTCGATNAAAATCGACGGTGGAGACGTTAATGGCTTTTAATAGCTTCGACTAGCGCTTTGATACGCTTAGTTGCTTTCTCGATGATGGGAATCATCTGGAGGCGACAGATAAATAAAGGTCTGGATCGTGAATTTCGAACCCAGTTTACGCCCACTGAACAATTTCGAGTAGTTTATGTGCAACCACGCCTAGATACATTCGCTAGTAATACAACATTAGCAGAACACCTAAAGGCGCCGTCTACCTGGCGCTTGTACTGCGTTNCCTAGATACATTCGCTAGTAATACAACATTAGCAGAACACCTAAAGGCGCCGTCTACCTGGCGCTTGTACTGCGTTGCAGTGTGTTTGAAATCAGCGTTTTTTTTTTACGAAACCATTAAATGTGTCCCCATTATACCGCGTAAAGAAAACACATTTCAGACAAGGTAAGAATAATACTCTCTATATATTGTCTACATTATAAATGCTATTTCCGAGCCCTCCGACATAGCTTTAAACGGCTTTTTCTCACATTGCTGTATATCATGATATACTGGTCGGAAACATGAGAAACTATTATAGGGACCTGCAATGAACTTTACTTAAGCATTTCCAGCAATAAAATGATAAAGTCACCGCTTAAAGTCCCATAGGTAGGCGCAGCACCGCTGGAATATTGCACACCAGTTCAGCGCCTTGCACGTAGGAGTGATGGGACACTAGGTACGCATGGCAGTGTCGCCCTTATTGTTCGCTTGCTTCTGAGCCTTAAAGGTGCTAAATAGCCCCAAGTAGACGGCGACCTTGAGGATGTATTGTAGATTTAGTTCTTTTCAAAACCAGAGTCCTTTAGGAAGCTTTACTTATGTCACTGCCAAGTGCGTCTCTCGGCGACAAATAACCATCAAAACTACCATAGACTTAATGTCTAGTGCCCATGTTTCGATGTAATCAGACTGTTCAAATCTTAGAAACATATATATAACTTACCGTTCACCCACTTATTGTTGTAAAGTATACTAAAAAAAACTAAGTCAATTTCTGTGGTCACAAGCCATAAAAATTGCAATTTTGATGTTATATTAAAACATGGTTGCTACTTTTATAATTAGTTGACAACACTTCAGTCAAATCATTCAACGACTACGTTAAATTATATACTGCTAGAGACCAGGGGTTTCCTAAGACTGGTATCATAAGTGCTGAGTTTAACGAAAACCAGCTTTGCAGAAGCGAAATTTCGTGGTTGTTCCTTTGATTTCAGCATGTTCATTCGCCGAGCGTGATGCTTNAAACCAGCTTTGCAGAAGCGAAATTTCGTGGTTGTTCCTTTGATTTCAGCATGTTCATTCGCCGAGCGTGATGCTTTGAAAGCGGGCCTTGTCCAATAACTGTTGCGTCGCGCTGTAGAAGAAGTTATGTCAAACGTACAAGAATTCTCGTGCATAAACAATAGAACATTGCGTCTCGTACATTACTGAATAATATTTTAACTCCGTAATCACCAAATGTAACCATCTTCTAGCCATGNCAAACCAGCTTTGCAGAAGCGAAATTTCGTGGTTGTTCCTTTGATTTCAGCATGTTCATTCGCCGAGCGTGATGCTATGAAAGCGGGTCTTGTCCAATAACTGTTGCGTCGCGCTGTAGAAGAAGTTATGTCAAACGTACAAGAATTCTCGTGCATAAACAATTGAACATTGCGTCTCGTACATTACTGAATAATATTTTAACTCCGTAATCACCAAATGTAACCATCTTCTAGCCATGANGAACATTGCGTCTCGTACATTACTGAATAATATTTTAACTCCGTAATCACCAAATGTAACCATCTTCTAGCCATGAATTCAACACGGAAGTTTAGGCAACTCTGTGTGGAAGGTTTCTTTATCGGTTCGGTTGAAATCTTATTACCAGGAGGTGGACACCAAATAAAGCCGAACAGGATCACTAATTCGAGGGCCTTCATTCACCGACAACATTATAAACATAATTTTTTGTCAAAGAGCGATTGTTATTCTTTGTATACAATAAATGGGACCCAAGTATATAATATACAAATATTATATATTGAATAATATAAATTAATATTAAATGCTACTATTAGTAATACACAAGTTGAGTCGTAAGNATACAAATATTATATATTGAATAATATAAATTAATATTAAATGCTACTATTAGTAATACACAAGTTGAGTCGTAAGCACTGACGGTAAGTGATAATAAAAATGCCAGTTCGTGATTTTTTTACGTTTCATTTTGTTAATAGATTGAACTATCGTAGGATTTGGCTGTAGGTATTGNGATGCCAGTTCGTGATTTTTTTACGTTTCATTTTGTTAATAGATTGAACTATCGTAGGATTTGGCTGTAGGTATTGCCAAATCCTAAAAATATCACTGATCTGCTAAAAAAAAAGTATGTTAATTTACGTATAGAAAGTGGTGTGCAAATGTTTAATGACGATAGACAACCGTGGGATAAGTAACAACAAACCGCATTGACCGTAAATAATATTTGCAGACCCCACACGTTAGCAAAGCTACCTGTATAGCGCAGACGCAATGTGCGTGCTTTTCTACCCATAGGACACAGGATCGAATCCCATCATAACTCTCCCCCCCCCTCTTTTTTTCTCTCCTACAATTTGCTGAGTTCCATTAAATATGTTTCTAAAAGTGACAGTAGTCTGTTAAGGCAAGCACAACACCAACGAATATAGCGGACAACGGAGGAAACAAAATAACCGACTGCTACGCTCCCTAATTGATAACGCCAGAAACAAAACGGCTGCTTGGCGGTGTAGCCAACCTGTAAATTGCAAATTTGTTATTACGATGTCGCCTGCCTTCGACGCCCCTTTTTAGCAGTTCGTTCGTTAATCTTGGTATAGGGGGAAGTCCCGTAACGCTGGAAGGCACCTAGTATCGGACACTCGTACTATCTCGGCAAGTCGCAACGCGTTCCGTTTCAAAAGNCCCGTAACGCTGGAAGGCACCTAGTATCGGACACTCGTACTATCTCGGCAAGTCGCAACGCGTTCCGTTTCAAAAGCGGTTGAAAGTCGCGCGGGGGAGCGTAGCGATACACTGTCGCGGGACGCGGTTTGCCATTGACGCGCGAGGCCAAGGTGGGAGTGGTCGATTACTGCTTTTGGCGNGTTCGTTAATCTTGGTATAGGGGGAAGTCCCGTAACGCTGGAAGGCACCTAGTATCGGACACTCGTACTATCTCGGCAAGTCGCAACGCGTTCCGTTTCAAAAGTGGTTGAAAGTCGCGCGGGGGAGCGTAGCGATACACTGTCGCGGGACGCGGTTTGCCATTGACGCGCGAGGCCAAGGTGGGAGTGGTCGATTACTGCTTTTGGCGGGAATACGCTGCGTCACGTAAGATCGAAGTGAGTGTTACTGCTATGTTTTTGTGTTTAAATGTTTATGGTAATTATTATTACACGTAGTGTTCCATAAATATTCGAAGTTTGTGAAAGATTTTGTTGATTTCCAAACAAGTTTTGATAAAAACACGTAATTGTTGGGATTCTTTGTCCCCTGGTACCGGACACAAAGTCGTCCTTTAACGCCGGACAGTAAACAAGTTGTTTTTTCTCGCAACTATATATTTTTTTTATAATAATTGTTGTACGTTGATTTAGAGGATGGAAGAACGGAGAGAAATCGAAATAAGAGACGAAAAAGAAAGGAAAACGCGACCAACAAAGTTTGAGAAATGAGTTTGAGAGAAGCTTCGTTGCGCTACAACGTTCCAAAAAAGCACTCTACATGATAAAACATCGTTATTGAACCGTGGACAAGAAGAAACGTTGCAACCAAAGATCAGTAGATTCACTAATACCTTCTCACCCGAGTACGAAGAAGTTTTAGTAGAACACGTAAAAGATTTGTCCAATAGATGTCTGCCACTGATGATAAAGGAGTTTCTGAAGTCAGCTTTTGACTTGGCTGAAGCTTTGAGGATTCCTCATCGATTTAATAATGAGAGCACCAACAATCAACAGTCCCAAGCCATCGACTAGCTTTGATCCAGATGTTGTCCAGATTGTCCATACTTTGTCGCCATTTTGCCAGATGCTGCCAAAAAACGATCAGTTGCTCGGAAGAGAAAATGTGAAAAAAGTGAAATTCTAACTTCATCACCATACAAAATTGCTGTTGAAGAAAAAGAGAATGAAAAGAACGTTAAGGACAAAAAGAAAGGAATGGGAAATAAGTTTATAACAGTTCTACAAGAGAAGGGGGAAAAAAATTAAGGTTTAAAGGCCAAAGGAAAAAGTGGAGATAAAGCAAAGAACAAGGAACCGTTAACTCAAATATCTGACATAGGAACTAATTGCGTAGTGTGCTTAGAGGACCACGACGAAGACTGGATACAGTGCTCCAGCTGCCGTGGGTGGGCTCATGAAGCATGTGCAGACATCCCAGAATGTTCAGATGCCTACATATGCGATCGATGCAAGATGTTTTGAAGATGTCCGGCGCTGGGGGATCTAAGTTAAGTCCGTCCGGTACTAGGTGCCACTTGAAGTGATTGCAACTTATTTTACCAAAGTTTTATTTAAGTTTTTAAGTTTGTTTATGCAGAAGTTGCATTTTTGTTCATTTATTTTGATTTTAAACTTTGTTGATGTAGTAAATTCATAAATAAAGGTAATTTCTCAAAGCAGATTTTTTTTTTATTGTCTGAAAACCTTAGGCGTCCGCCACTAGGGCACTTCCCCCTACCTCACTTATTCTATGTCTGATAACTGTCTTCAGGCACAGATAGGAGGATGACCTAACATGTTGCTGGCTCGTGCAGATGGCTGTCTTCTCTTCTGTACGAGGCGTTTTGTGGGCAGACCTTAGTCACGGAGTACCCTTGCCCTTGGCACTGCAGGAGTCGGCAGGACGACAACGGGAAGGGCAAGGACCCTTGACGGCTGTCGCGCGGTACTTCGACTGCAGTTCCGTTAACGACCGGACGATCTCCATTGTGCGTGACTGTCACGTGCCTAGCGCGACGTGTGTTCACAAGCGGCAGGCGCTTGTTTCACGCACACACATACACGTGCAAGCCAGGGGACTAACGCTGTACTGTTTTCAACGTGACAGCAATGACAATAAACAAAATTATCTCAGGTTTTCAAGTTTTTAAAAATATGCTCTCCAGTTTTATTATTGTGAAAATCTATTTCAAACCTGAAGTATTTTGATCTTACTATTTCAATTTCCGAAATAACGTATTTAATTCCGTGTTTGTGTTACAGTACTGTGTAATAAGTTTGTTCCTGCAACTTTATTTCAGTTCAGTATGAACCTAGTTGGGTCTTCACTGTATGTTTGGATGTCACACTAAATTTCTTAAACAGTGTAATATTAGTCACAACTTGCTAGCACTATACTAAGTGGTAAACAGAACTATCCACTAGTAAATACAAAGCTAGTGATTAAATGCATTAGTCACATCTACGCCACATATTCATAGAGAGATTCAAACTCATTTTAACTATCACCCATTAATAATAAAATAATAACAATAACAAAAGTTAGAGAATATAAAACTGAATCACATTAAAAATATTTTCAAATAAATTTCATTTCCTTTTCTTTGCAACTGATCAGTAACTCAGAATAAGGGCGAGGATTGCGGAAATAATTACGTACATGCACCGGCATTCGGTTGTAGCTAATAAGGATAGAGAAAAACTTTGGTGAAAACCATTCCTTACGCAACCAGCCGGGATCGAAACAGCAACCTGCCGAATGTTAGGCACTATGTGACTGCATGACCAAACTGCATTCCGTAATCACATCGCCACATAACAGTCACTTTCAACAATGTCCGCAANCTATGTGACTGCATGACCAAACTGCATTCCGTAATCACATCGCCACATAACAGTCACTTTCAACAATGTCCGCAATGAACGGATATATTGGAATATTTTGGTGGATAATAATCAAACTGAACACCCGTAAGCATTCAATTACTTGATAATTCAATTTTTTTTAAATTGCCTTTACAGCCTTTTGAACATGATTCCACTTTACTGAGCGAAAGGTTTTTGTTGATGCTATACTTGTTAGGGATCACACACATACCTGTGTTTTGATTCATTATAATTTACTTCATTGCAAAATTTATTGCACTATTATACGCGTATCATAATCAACTATATTAATCCTGACCCAAAAATGTCGCAAGTTCATCGTGTGGNATGAACGGATATATTGGAATATTTTGGTGGATAATAATCAAACTGAACACCCGTAAGCATTCAATTACTTGATAATACAATTTTTTTTAAATTGCCTTTACAGCCTTTTGAACATGATTCCACTTTACTGAGCGAAAGGTTTTTGTTGATGCTATACTTGTTAGGGATCACACACATACCTGTGTTTTGATTCATTATAATTTACTTCATTGCAAAATGTATTGCACTATTATACGCGTATCATAATCAACTATATTAATCCTGACCCAAAAATGTCGCAAGTTCATCGTGTGGNGTATTGCACTATTATACGCGTATCATAATCAACTATATTAATCCTGACCCAAAAATGTCGCAAGTTCATCGTGTGGTAGGGTAGACTTCAAGCATTTGATAAGTTTTCAATTAGGGGACTGATTAATTTACTGATCTTAAAGACTTTTTGAACCAGCAATAAATAGCTAGCAATATAATAAGAGGGCGGAGAACAAAAAACAATCCATGAAAAAAAAACTGATCACATGTCTAGGTGCCAGTGGACAAATGGCTGCCGTGCAATATATACAGTAACAGTTTAGTGTTACCAAAAATGAATTAACGAAATTCCTATGCCTACATATTAAATATACCTTGCATATTTCGATTTTACATTTTGTTCTTCTTAAATATTAAGTATCGTTTTATTTAAATTACTTCCCTTTTCTAAATGTTAAAAAAAANTTTTACATTTTGTTCTTCTTAAATATTAAGTATCGTTTTATTTAAATTACTTCCCTTTTCTAAATGTTAAAAAAAACGCCTTTCGAAATAGCAAAACATGTTTTCTTTTTTATTATATATATAATTTTTTTTTTCTAATCCAANTAAAAAAAACGCCTTTCGAAATAGCAAAACATGTTTTCTTTTTTATTATATATATAATTTTTTTTTTCTAATCCAACGTCCACGGACGCGATAACTGTGCGATGAGCGCGACGAAACTGGTTGAGTGTACATTAATAACGCAGCGAAGTTGGCCCAGTGTGCACACACTGCTTCCCACGTCAGGTTAACAAATTCGCACGACCCGCTTCGCAAGCGAAATGCACGATGCCCTCTCCCTCATTACAGCTGGGAAAACACGCGAGTTACATTCCTTGTCTCCATTGTTTCCAGATTGGCAGATTTATCACCGTGTGGGATACAAGCTCATATCTCGCAGTTTCGAAATGGACAACTCGCTCACTANCCAGATTGGCAGATTTATCACCGTGTGGGATACAAGCTCATATCTCGCAGTTTCGAAATGGACAACTCGCTCACTAAGCTACTAGCAAAAAAAAAACTAGGTATCTTGTGTAAATTATGGGTTTTATAGATTTTTTTACATCTTTATTACACAAGTTGACGAAATGGAAAGTGTTAANACGCTACTAGCAAAAAAAACTAGGTATCTTGTGTAAATTATGGGTTTTATAGATTTTTTTACAT
Source organism: Clitarchus hookeri (assembly GCA_002778355.1). Taxonomy (NCBI): domain Eukaryota; kingdom Metazoa; phylum Arthropoda; class Insecta; order Phasmatodea; family Phasmatidae; genus Clitarchus; species Clitarchus hookeri. The sequence goes on along the minus strand of NQII01000054.1, from coordinate 1,602,404 downwards.
CTTTATTACACAAGTTGACGAAATGGAAAGTGTTAAGTTTCAGTGTAAGTCACGCCACTTATCAAAGCATATTCATTTGCAATATTACCGTTTCGCCTCCCCTCATTCATTCCACAATCAAAATTTCCGATACTTGCAGGTGCAATTACAATATTATTAACTGATCGAAATATAAATACATCATTCTTTGACTCCTGGTGAACTACCGTACTGTCAAATTATGTACCCTCTAAATCGTACACGCAGTGGTCCTCAAACTGTAGCTTGAATGAAACCATAAACGTCTGACGGATACTCTATTTTCCACGGCCGGATTCCTTCTTAACTTTATAGTAAGCAATATTTGAGAGGAAGTAGTGCGTATCCCTCACTTTGTACTTACTACGTCATTCTACTTCTGGTCAATACCGCGCTTCAAACTGTATGTGGTCTGGAGCATAAATACTTCGCGCGGGTTGAAATAAAGCTGGAGACATCACGGTATGTAACTTGAACTTGGCGCACCTTACTTTACATAATTTAATGCTAATGTACATTATATACATAGATTGACCATACTACAAATTACACGTATTTCTTCAGATACTTGCCTATACTAATCAAGGGTTTCTCTGAAGACCTTTAAGCTTTCTATCCTAACTTGCGGCACGTTTTCCACTGGTGGTACGGGGCAAGGTCATAGGTCGTACGCGAAACTTTCTGAATGTGATGTCGAGTATTTTCTTTGATTTGAGATGTCTAGCTATAAATCTTGTTCGTGTGGTCTGTTCCCGTCTGTTTGACGTTGTGTTCAATGACGTACGTTATTTCGTGTTTTATAATGTAATAAAATAACAGTTTCATTTTATTAATTTATTCTTAACTCTTATACATTGAAATAAAAAGTAATAAAATTTTATGGATGTAATGCATTTCAGTGAGTTGTTAAATTATTATTTTGGTTCGTGTGGGCTGACATTCTACACCTGGTGGTACGTACGTGGTGTGTGTGTGTGTGTGTGTCAATATATATATATATATATATATATATATATATATATATATATACATATCTATTTATATATATATTACGTGGCCAAAAAAAGGCAGGACACGCTTTCTTATCACCCCTGCACCCTGCCCTATCTGGATAATGCAGATATATAAGATTTTCCTATTTCCCATTTATTTATTTTGGCCTTTCTTTGGCTTGCTATTGGGACAATGTAGTTTTCCATAACTCTTTGATTGTATTCTATTACATCTACATCCATGTAGTCTGGAGTAGTGGTGTGGCGCGGTTAACCTGCCATCCACCCAGTTCCCCACACTTCCCGGAATATATTCTACTTCATATCTGTGCCATTATATAGCGGCACTAACTACTTAACTGATATTCTACTTTCGATTCAATCCTTCTGTGCCGACATCCAGCGGAGAGGGGGGCCTCCGTAAATCTTTTCGATGCCCCTCTCCCTATAGTAAGTCCTTTAGTCATGAAGCTTGTCTAGATCATGTTCCTATTCCTTTGCTATTGTCTGCATAATACCTGGTTCGTTTCCCTGTTATATCGCCTCCATTCCATCAGTTCCTTGTTCGTTGCCGGGTCGTCGCACACGTGGTGAAGGAAAGTTTGAGAATATCTGGTCTGAAGGAATAAAACCAAATAGTTCGGTGTACGGAAACCGGCCTGAAACAGTTCACCAGGCGCCAATGCATGTTGAGCCGCTTGACGGGAAATTTGAGAGGACACGGTGACGTGGCGACCTGCTTGTCTTGCGCGATCCGGCCGCCCCGCACTCGCACGGCGCACCACACAGCGCCGGCCTTGAGAGGGTCACGGCTGAAGCGGAGCCGAGCACTTGGTGCTAGCTGTCCCGCGGGGTCCGCCCTGACGTCACAACCGTGCCGCGAGGGCACACAACTGAGGAAGGCCGGATTACAATTGAACATTTCCTTATTTAGTTATTTGTGGGGACAGGTGTTTTTCCGCGAAAATATCTCGAGGCCAATTGTACTCCAAAACACTTTTGTTAATATGCACTTTCGTGGTTCGATGATATTAAATGCTACATGCCTCAAGTGTCTGTCCGCGAACCATGGACGTTCGGTTACGTAGTACTTATTACGATTGGCCCAGTAAAATAAAAACATGTCTTCTTACGTAGACGCGCCGCCAATAACCAAACGAAGTTGTGGTCGTGGACGTAGGATATTGAAATCTAGAGCATTGCCGTAAATATTATCGCGAAAATCACGTGTCCCTAGTCATTTGCGATTTGGTAGGTTGCAATTCGTGTGCTGTCGATAGTCACTTATTTAGCAATATAACAACACACAATTTTGGATGCAAAATATATTTTGAAAGAAATGCCACTATTTAATATTTCATTATTTTATGTAATTCCCGTATGATAACATTTTTATTTTATATAATTCTTAAACGAACTTGATGTTGTTTTATTCGAAAATAATAAGCCCAGCATTAATAGTTTACATTTTTATAACTGTAAACAAAGTTACCATTGTCCTAATGACCTGAAGTATTTAAAATGACAAAGCACAGTTCTTTATTATAGAGTATGTTAATTATGCATTTCTATGTATGCTGTGTATATTAAACTAATTATAGCCTTCTGATGAAAACAAATATGCCAGTGATTTCGTAAATGAATTTTTCGCNTGCTGTGTATATTAAACTAATTATAGCCTTCTGATGAAAACAAATATGCCAGTGATTTCGTAAATGAATTTTTCGCAAAGGTTCGCTACATACATGAAACGAAATACGAAATAACAAAACACGTAATCATTTTTTAAAACAAAATCGGGTCATGTGACCGTTCTGTTAACAAAATTCGCCAGTTCCAACACGACCTAGGGAAGTACACAGAGGCGAAATGGCGTGGCGGTTCCTTCGATGCAGGCGTACCCGTACTCTGATTGGCTACGNCTAAGGTTCGCTACATACATGAAACGAAATACGAAATAACAAAACACGTAATCATTTTTTAAAACAAAATCGGGTCATGTGACCGTTCTGTTAACAAAATTCGCCAGTTCCAACACGGCCTAGGGAAGTACACAGAGGCGAAATGGCGTGGCGGTTCCTTCGATGCAGGCGTACCCGTACTCTGATTGGCTACGCGACGTTTCGGAAGTGGGCCTTGCGTCTAAGTAGTTAGAAATTAGGTATTGTAACACACCTGGCGCCCTGGCGGGGAGGAGCGGCCATTTTGGATGACGTCATTTTCCCCCCATTTTTATTTTTTCCCTCGGAATTTCCAATTTTCCCTGAAAAACGGCAACATTTTCCAGATTTTCCCTCAAAATTTCCCGAATTTCCCTCAAAAAATATGTTTTGCACAAACCGGATGGATTTTGCACAATGCGGACGAACCCGGCTGAAAATTGTGCTATATCAGCCAGAATGTGCAATCAGTTACAAGCATGCTCTATCATTCCAAGCCAGCACTATCCATCTTGGCTGAAGAATGTTCGTGTTCATTGCCCCCATCATGCAACTTCTCTCACATCATGCTCTACCATTCCACTTTGGTTTTCTCATATTCCTTCTGGCATCCTTNATCAGCCAGAATGTGCAATCAGTTACAAGCATGCTCTATCATTCCAAGCCAGCACCATCCATCTTGGCTGAAGAATGTTCGTGTTCATTGCCCCCCATCATGCAACTTCTCTCACATCATGCTCTACCATTCCACTTTGGTTTTCTCATATTCCTTCTGGCATCCTTTCACCTGACGTCTTGGCGGTTCATGCTCCTACATTCCTTCCTANTTTCACCTGACGCCTTGGCGGTTCATGCTCCTACATTCCTTCCTACCAGATGTCGATACTTCATGCTCTTACATTCCTTCCTACCAGTTGGTCCTACTTCACATTCTTGCATTCCTGGCCAACGACGTCAATCGTGGTCCCTACTTCATGATCTCGCATTGCTACAAGTCATCCCTACTTCATGCTCTTGCATTCACATTTTCTCAGAGTCCTTCCTTCCTCGTCCCTACTTCACACTCTTGCATTCCAGACCAACGACATCGCTCACAGTCGTTACTTCATGCTCTCGCATTTCTACCAGATATCGCTACTTCATGCTTTTGCATTCCTTCCTGCCAGTTGTCCCAAGTTCAGGCTCTCGCATTCCCGGCCGAAGACGATGTCGATCGCGAGCCCCACTGCATACTCTCACGTTACTACCAAATGTCCCAACTTCATGCTCTCGCATTCCGTCCTACCTGTTCCTACTTCATGATCTTGAATTCTTGTGGTTTTCCTTGGATTTCCCTTTTTTCCTCGGAAATTCCCTTTTCCCCTTTTCTCTGATTGGCTACGCGAGGCTATCGAAAGGGTCTCACCTCCGATTGGGGTACGCGAGGCTCTCGAAATGGTCTCGTATCTGATTGGCTACTGCATTCCACTTTGGTTTTCCCATGCTCTGTCATTCCGTCTTGGTTTTCTCATGCTATTTCATTCCACCCAGTTTTTCTCATATTCCTTCCAGCATCCTTTCACCTAATACCCTAGCGGGGTCAAGTCTCATACCTATAAGCATAGTTGGTCATAATTTCCGAACCGTTTTAGATAGTCACCAAATTCTTAACATACACATCACTCCCGACAACGAAAATGACCGCAGTGTCATTTATGTCCTAACTGAACTTATAAGCATAGTAGACTGTAATTTCTGGAACCATTTAAGATAGTCATCAAATTCATAACATAGACATAACCTCCGATAAGAAAAATGTTTGCAGGGTCATTTATGCGCTAAGCAAACTTATAAGCAGTTGGCTGTAATTTCCGAACCCTTTGAGATACAGTCACCAAATTCATAACATAGACATAACCTCCGACAAGAAAATGTCTGCAGGGTCATTTATGCCCTAAGCGCACTTATAAGCATAGTTGGTCGTAATTTCCAAACCGTTTGAGACACAGTCACCAAATTCGTAACATAGACACCACCTCCGACAAGGAAAATGATCGCAGGGTCATTTATGCCCTAAGTGCACTTTAAGCATAATTGGTCATAATTTCAGAATCGTTTAAGATAGTCACCAAATTCGTAACACACGCATCACTCCCGACAACGAATATGATCGCAGGGTCATTTATGCCCTATGCGTACTTATAAGCATAGTTGGCCGTAATTTCCGAACCGTTTAAGATACAGTCACCAAATTCATAACATACACAACACTCCCGTCAACGAAAATGATCGCAGGGCCATTTATGCTCTAAACGCTGTTTCTCGAGGTAGCCAACAGTACCATGCTCTTACTGTGCCAGAGCTTACCGACCAGATGTTTGATGCCAAAAACATGATGGCTGCCTTCGATCCACGCCACGACTGTTACCTCACAGTTGCTGCAGTCTTCCTCAGCCAAATGTCTATGAAGGAGGCGGATGAGCAGATGCTGAACATCCAGAACAAGAACAGCAGCAACTTCGTTGAGTGGATCCCGAACAATGTGAAGACTGCAGTTTAAGATACAGTCACCAAATTCACAGTCACCTCCATCGACTTATAATCATAGTTGGCTGTAACTTCCGAACCATAGGTGTGTATGGTGGAAATAGCACACACATACACATCGGCCTGCATGCACTCATCAAAACCCCCACCACCCTTGTAGCATGGTAGCGCAAGTGTCTATCAGCTGGGATCCCCCCTTCCAACATCCAGACTGGATATATAAAAGTGAAAATATACGTTCATAAAAGTCAGCATGGATAACTTACAACAAACTGCGATATGTAAAAATCAAGAGATATACAAATGTGATACATGATAAAGATGCACATAGTCGTGGGTAACGGAAACAATTCTTATATGTTGATATAAACGAACATCAACGGTCCGACACAAGGATCGGCAGCCCGAGACACCGCTAGCATGGGTAACCCTTAACAACCAGCCATAAAATGAAAAAATAAAGGTATATGTAATTGCATTGTTAACAAGATATACATAGCTGCAGGTTACATTAAAACACGTATGCATTTATATAAATATGTGTATAAGATATATATGAAACTGTCCTATGCATAAAATAAATCACACTAGCATCGAGCACAGTATGTTATGTTAGGCGAAAAATTACCATCGTGAAGTGTGTGTGGAAACGATAAGAGGTCAACACTGCTACATGCTGATGAAAACAGATATAATACATAATATGCAAAAGGAATAATAGTTATAAACACTTACCAACCACCACAATCGAATATTACACTAGCATTAGATNTTGTGAAGTGTGTGTGGAAACGATAAGAGGTCAACACTGCTACATGCTGATGAAAACAGATATAGTACATAATATGCAAAAGGAATAATAGTTATAAACACTTACCAACCACCACAATCGAATATTACACTAGCATTAGATGCTGTACGATACGTTATACGATGCCAGACAAGACCAGGCCCTCCCGANATGCTGTACGATACGTTATACGATGCCAGACAAGACCAGGCCCTCCCGATCGGCAAAACAGAATAGAAAACTACTTCCTTACGAACAGACTGAAACTAAACTTTCAAACTGAGAGTACAGACAATACTAGCAGCAGCAGAACGTATCCGACCCGACCGACGTTGTGCGTTCAACTAACCTTGTTGGAGAACCTGTAAGACAGCCCAAGCGAACGACCGGGCAATGGCAACACGAGTACTGAATGCAGACCACACCATGACAACGCGAGGGGTGAATATCATTAGCTGAGAGAGCAGGCTTCAGGGCAGTAGACCGGTCACGTGCACATGCACACCCCTTTGCGAAGGAAGGGTGCATATCAATAGCCGAGAGAGAGAGAGAGAGAGAGAGAGAGAGAGAGAGAGAGAGAGAGAGAGTTGTGTCAGGCTCCAGAGTGGCAGACCAGCCGAGGGACACATACACATCCCTTTACGAGCGGAATTCAGTTGTACAGTATCAACTAACAATTTATCTTGTTTTAAATATCATATTTATATATATTTATGTGTAATTATTTGAATACATACCATTTATACATTACCAGAACCATAAGCACATGCGGAACATCATGCATTTAAATCATTAGTCACACAAGAGAGAGATGACACTGCTATGCACTGTCAAACAGATAAAAAAAATATTATTACAAAAGTAAATAGTTATTCACATTTGCCAACAAATACATATGTGTGTGCATCGTACGCTGCATGTTATGTTAGGCAAATAAATTTCCACGGTGAAGTGCGGGAACAATAAGATCAACACTACTATATACTAATGCAAACTGATATAAAAATATAATGAAAAGGTAAATAGTTATAAGCACTTACCAACCATCCCAATCACATATTATACACACAGGTCCCTTTACGAGAGCAATATAGTTATACAGTACAAGTTAACAATTTATTTCTTTTCAATACACCAAGCATATCTATTTAAAAATATCGCTTCGAATAAACTGGTGTTGGTAGAGGATATCGCTTCTGCCCACTGTACTCACTTTTAGGTCTGTAAAAGCAGTTCGTACTACCATGCATCACTCAGAACTTCATTCTCTCGTCAAGAAGACATTGTGAAAACGATAGGATGTTGTTCTGGTGGTCAGAAAATTTTATCAGCTATCACGACAAACGGAAAGATTAAATCATTTAGAGCACTTGTCAAAGATACCTGCCTAAAGAATTCCTTCTCACATATGCACAACACGAAATAAAATTCGTCTACAAGCACCTACCTGTCTATCTGCAACAGGACGAAGAGATTCTCAGCTGTCTCTCATGTCTTGAATGTTTTCAAGGTAGCATGTTGATGCAAGCAGATATAAAATCAAATTAGTTATAATCTTTTAACAACCTATGTATATTGCGCGTGCATCATGTGCTATACAATAAAGTTAGTCAAAAAAAAATACTTTTGCGAAGCCGAGAAGCAGACGTGCGATAAGGTCAACACTGTTACACACACCGATGCAAACAGATATAAAAACAAAATGTGAAGGAAAAATACTTATAAGCACTTGCCAACCAGCGCAATTACATATTACACACAAGCATCGAGTGCTGTGCACTTATATGTTAAACATTGCTGTACAATACCAGACCACCCTGGTCAGTACAACAGAATAGCAAATTACTTCCTTACGAACCGACTGAAACAAAACCAAAGGAAAATAGTTATAAATGCTTGCCAACCATGCCAATCACATATTACCCATACATGCCCCTTTATGAGAAGAATTCAGTTATATAGTACAAGGTAACAATTTATTTCGTTTGAATACATCAAACTGTAAATATTAACATGTCCATTTAAAATATCGCTTCGAATATACCGGTATCGGTAGAAGATAATGCTTCTGCCCACCCTAGTAAAAAAATAAAAATGAAAAGGAAAATAGTTATAAGCACTTACCAACCATCCCAAGGTAGTGCTACCGTTACAGAAACACTACTATGATGGAGTCGAGAAGCAGAGAGAGCGACAAGGGTCAACTTACCATCTGTAACACTGACTGCATCGTCAACAGCAAGGGACTCTGATGATTCGCTCCTTACATCACNAGGGTCAACTTACCATCTGTAACACTGACTGCATCGTCAACAGCAAGGGACTCTGATGATTCGCTCCTTACATCACAACATGAAAGCAGTCATTGCATGTTCGCCCGCAGTGTTAGTATGAATAGTCGTAGCAAAATGCGGAAAGACAATGCTTGTTGTTCATCGGGAAGTGAGTGGAATTATTATTGTAGCAAGACATTCATTCGCAGCCTACCAGACATTTATTTACATCCATAGCAGTATATACATATATTAGTCGAAATAATTTAAAAAATATAACTAAATTTTTTTTGTATTTATTCATATATTCTTAACGAAATTATATTCACACATACATAATATGTCATTCAATAAAGCCTTTAGCACTGAGTTCATCAATAATCGAATTTATCTCTTCGCTGACAGAAAGATATCCACTTCTTTGCAATGGAAACAGCACCCGTAGTGTATCAATGATGCCATTGGGGTTTTCAGAAAATATGTAGCTAGACTTCACGGCACTCTTCGCAGAAGGTTCGCGATACATGTCTGCATCTATGTTATTCTGTGATGAGTAGGTTGTTAGATACCTCTGGGCCAGAGTACTAGGTTCGAATCTGCGTTTATCCTGTCCCAACTTCAAGTAGTAGTTATCTTCAGCAACGCGTTTACGCTTTTGCTTTACAGTTGCAGTCACTTCATCATCATCATCAGTAGAATATGCATATTTCGTATCATCAGTAAATTTGGAGGTCGCACTTTCGTTCTCGATGTCCTGGATAGTTATAGCATCTTCATTTTTCACCTTACATGTTAGCGATGCATGTCTGTTGTTCACAACTTCTGACGATCTGTATGGCTCGCGTTCTTCATAGTAAACGACTGCAACAGTTGTATTTCCTTCTTCACATGCTGTTTTGGAATACGATGCACGCTCAGATAATGTCATGGGCGCTGGAACCATCGTCAGTTTACACGACGAATCAGCAGGATGGTTAATCATAGAATTGTCTTGCATCAATAAGTTCAATGCTTACTGTCTTGTGCCAAGCAAAGGTACATTACCTTTACATTTACCAGTGTGTCTCTTTAGATTGTCACTTCTACCAAATGCTGAACCACACATCTCACATGTTAGCATTCTGGAGGTTGGTTTCTTTTGACATTCTCTGTTCATGTCGGTGTGCATTGCAACTTTTGCTGAAAATCTTGCCACAGTAACTGCATTGTTTTCAGTGTAATTGTTGAACACTTGGTGAAGTTTTGCATGTAGTCGTACAGGTCATACTCGATTGCACATCCTCAGCAGTTTTCATCATCTTCAAGCATACACTTGTACTACTATGCAGTGCTGACTCCTCTCTACTAACTCCTCACTGCTGCTGACTCCTCACTGCTGCTGAGTCCTTACTGCTACCTTCACGCGGTACCGATGCTGTCGATGTCGGTTTAACAACTGAGTGAGTTTCTGCGGTTGCAGTAATTTATACCATAATTCTGCCGGTCGAATACGATGCTTTGTTGTAATTTTCTCTGTAGCATGTAGAGCGAAATCAGTACGTGCCTATTTGCTAAGTGGATAGTAGCCACTTATTCTCAGCTCTAGGTGGTTTACTGAAGCCAGGGTCCAACCCGATCCCTTGGTAACCATTTCGTCTTCCTCTTGACATATCTTGAGTATACTAACAGCAAAAGCTCTTTCTATTTCAGATGAATGAAACACATCTACAGCCGAATTATTGAAGGCTCTGGTACAATATTCACCATCGTGGGGCTCTGGTTTCGTATAGCTACAGTTAAACCATATATTATATTTGACAGCACCATGTATTTCTACCTCGTCGATAAGTTAGTTTATTATATANAGCTACAGTCAAACCATATATTATATTTGACAGCACCATGTATTTCTACCTCGTCGATAAGTTAGTTTATTATATAGGGTCTCATACTTGACAGAAAAGAGCAAACATCTGGCGATGTAATTGTCATATTCGGTGCAGCATAATCTTTTAGANAGGTCTCATACTTGACAGAAAAGAGCAAACATCTGGCGATGTAATTGTCATATTCGGTGCAGCATAATCTTTTAGAAGCCCCCTGAATGCAGATTTCTTCAGAAAAAAAGCCACTAACATTATGTTTTGGCTCGTAGAGCACTGACGTAGGCTGTGCTGTACAATCAGATGATGTAGCAGGCATAATATCCGATATACTATTAGTGCCAGCTTGTAGCAATTTTACATCTTACAAAGTTTTAAATGTAGGTATATTATATCGTCAACACGTGCATACGTACTTTGGCACTTATCACAACGATATATCATACGAATGGTGGTCTTCACACAAGTGCTTTTTTCATGCCTCCTTGCATCGTATGCATATGTAAAGGTCGTGTCACAATAGTTGCATGGATGTCTTGGCGGGAGCAAAGAACTGCTCTCTTCATTTGCAGATGAACCCTCACATTTATTTGGTAATCTTCGCCGATATTGCTTGGCAGACAGTGCAGGGAAACCCCTGCCAGTTGCAAGATGTTTTTTCAAGGTGCTATAACGCCCAAACTGTGATTTACACTTTTCGCATGTGAACATAGTACGCTCTGGCTGATGGCAACCAGCTTCAATGCTGTCTGCAGTTGGTTATGTTAGAAAAGGTCTTCTTGCAGTAGCAGTACAAATAACTTTCCTGATTATTTTCCATCGCCGAATAAGAGCATGATTCTGCCACCATCATAATTTCGATTTTACATTTTTTTTTAAAATACGAAATCACTCCAGGCGAATTTCGGAACTCTTCTTTGCTACAGTCCACGGCTTGGCTGGCATCGCTTGACATTCCGAACAATTGGGTTTCTTTCTAATACGTCCCCGATATCAACGAGGATTTAAGCCAAACATATTATTTTCAAATGTAAACGTTGTCTTGAATACACTAATTTCAGCCATTTTCACTTTCTACGCTGAAACAGCAGTTGAGAATTTTACACGTGTATAGGATGGTCGGGGACAGCGATACAAGTTTGCTGGTTGTTTATCAACAAGAGCCGAGGTCAGGCGGACGTCGTCCTCCAAGGGTATCTCCAACAGTGAAGGCCATTAGCCAGGGGCAGACCAGGGTTGATAACTGTCAGCCACATCACAGAATAGCTTAGCGTATAGAAGTGAAACTGAGTAGCAAACTGTTCGTGACTGGAGAACGTCCCAGGAAGGAGTTTGCTTGATAGTTTATTCGCGGTATCTTCACTCTTTTTGAATCAAACCTTTGAAAAATCCCCCATGTATGACATGTTCAGTTATTTCCTAAAATATTACGTACATCACAATCGTTTTATATCTCTGTTAATATAAAAGTATGTTATTTTTCGTAAAAGATAATGTTTTAAATTTATTTTATTTATAAATCAGAATATTACACTTATAATGAACATGGCTAAAAACTGTAAGAAAACACGTGTATTGGTAGCGCCTAGTATGAAAGAGTTCTCATGCAAAATTATATTACAAGTGAGTGCGCACGAATACGGTGCACTGTCCCTTTGGTGTGATTTTCAAGAGTAGGTTAAACTTTGTGTACATGAGGCGGAAGAATATCCTGGAAGTAGAACTTCAGCAGGGCTTCAGAAAAGTTGAAAGTAAGCGTGAATGGACTATAGCTTGATAGTACAGATAACTTTAAACACGGAACCTATGTTTGCACATGATATTGCATAACTCTGGCTAAGAGTTAACTACTGCATACCACTCCCAGTGGCGGATCCAAAGGGGGTGTCTAGGGGGCTTGAGCCCCTCCCTTCGATAAAATGAGATTCTAAAAATCAAGTATACCCTGCTCATGGTTAAAGTAAGCATTTCTAAAATAAACCTTTGAAAAAAGTCACTACTCTTGACTGCGCATATGCTACTATACACACACGCAGGCTGCCATTTAAGAAAGCAGTGAATTAAGTAAAATAGTTCTAAGTCTTGACGTTGTATTGTGAGTGTAACATTTATATTTATGACAAATCAAGGAGTTATTTTACATTACACACGTTAATAACGGACTGCCATATTAGTAAAACCTTTAGGTAGCTAAAATATTTACGTTTTCACTTTACGCATGAATAAAGTCGTTAGATCATTTCAATGTAAATTGTACATAATGGCGGAAGGGCACAAAACTAGGAGAAAAGTACACAATAAACAGGGCTTTCAAAAGTCCTCACTTTACCGTAAACAGCATACACTAAAAAAAAAGTTTTTTGGTGTTCAAAATTTTTTTATTGTTGACCACAAAATTTTTTTGTCAATATAGACGTGACAAAAGATTTTGTGGTGCCAACAAAATATTTTTGTCATTCCAGTATNACATAGAGGGCTTTCAAAAGTCCTCACTTTACCGTAAACAGCATACACTAAAAAAAAAGTTTTTTGGTGTTCAAAATTTTTNGAGGGCTTTCAAAAGTCCTCACTTTACCGTAAACAGCATACACTAAAAAAAAAGTTTTTTGGTGTTCAAAATTTTTTTATTGTTGACCACAAAATTTTTTTGTCAATATAGACGTGACAAAAGATTTTGTGGTGCCAACAAAATATTTTTGTCATTCCAGTATTTGGTGCAAACTACAAAATTACGTTTGTTTTCACCACAAATTCAGTGTGTTTGTAGGCAATAATGAGTTCGTTAGTCGCAGCGAAAATGTTAGCAGCAATACTGGTCAGCGAGGTTCACAATGGTGTTTCGCGGGTTGTGGGCTTTTGTGGGTAGGTATGGTCCAACAACAACTAAACACTAAATTTAAAGTAGTCATGAAAAGAATTGAAACCTTGGACCTCTTAACTACAAGCTTAGCGAGTTACCATTACGCTACCTTGTTCGACGTCAAAGCGGTGTCTTCAGCGTGTATAATACACAATCTATTACGTGGAACACACGACAAGACTTGTGCACTTCACGTTATGGAAAGTTAATATTTTTGGAATCATTGCGTGTAACATTTACATACTTGGAATAAAGGAATGATATAATCCGTTCATAAGTACTTAAGGACATCCCTCATAAATTAGTTCGTAACCTGATGCAATGAACCGTACACAAATATGGCATCGTAGTCAGACAAGGTGGCCACTTGGAATATGCCAGAGCGCATGCGCGTAATTTAACGGATGTAGTTTTGCAGTCGCAGCAACATGTTTTACTGTGAGTAGCATGAATGCTGTTGCTGTCAACGAAATATTTCGTGGCAGCCAATAAACTTTTTTCAATAAACAAATATGTTGATGAGCACTAAATCGCTTTAGCAGCCACCAGTCAAGCTACTTGTTATTGGGCACCACAATCTGTTTGTTATGAACAACAAAATTTCGCCTTGGAAAGCATCAATCAAACAGTTTTTGTAGCCACTAGCAAATCTATTTTTTTAAGTGTATATATAAAAATACCGTGCCACATATTAACACTAGGTGATCAGAAATGTCTAGTAATGCTAGGAGAAAGCCCACCAGCCAGGCACAGTGCACACAAAATTGTAGCACAAAATTGTCACTCTTCCTTGGTACTGTAACAGCACGTGACTCAGTGTCCAATGATATCTAATGTGCTACTNTAGCACAAAATTGTCACTCTTCCTTGGTACTGTAACAGCACGTGACTCAGTGTCCAATGATATCTAATGTGCTACTACTTCTCTGCGTTATGACGTGTTAAGATCACAATCGCCGACACACAAAGCTTACAGCTAGCTTATTGTAGGGAACCGAAGATTTCGCGAATACATTTCAGAACACGCTTGATTTCAAACAGGTATACGTTTGACTTTCTTTTCCAATTGGATCGCCTTTTGTAAGCCATATCTGTTGAATTAGCACACATATGATTGGTACGGCCGAGTAGAAAATGTCGAGCCGTCAACAGCCAAAGGAAATTTGCAAGCTTGCACGTAAGAAGTTTAAGTCTAGCCTGCGCATAAATACTTTCGCGGAAAAAAATCAATATCAGATTCTGGGTTATAGACTTTCCTCTCATTTAATTTAGGTTTTGATCGCACATAAATGAAATTAATTAGAAGATAGGTGAAAATATTCTAGTATATGTGCAAAGACGGGCGAGAGCACGACTGAGGGGGACGTGGGTCGTGAGAGCGAGAAGGGACGGGCGCCTGGTCGTGGGTGGGCCGTTAAGCATGGAGGGCACGTTGGGTCACGCCGCCTTCAAGTGCCCTCTCCGCCGGCTCCGTGGCTACACGCATCACCACTATCTGCCCCGTGACGTCCCCTAGCCGGCACGTGACCGCGCCCCGATCCCACACACTACAACGCACACGCACGAGCATGCACACGCGAGAATATGGGGTAGAGTGAAGAGATTTCGGTGGCTCTTGACATCGAGGTCTTGAGGGCCGACGAGGGTGAAGCGAGGCGAGCATGGAGCAGCGCCGGAATGCAAGGACGGGGAAAACGGCAGATCTCAGAGAAAACCGGCCTACCAGCGGCATAGTCCGGCACGATTCTCACGTGCAAAAAATGCGGGGGCGAACCCACCGGGAATCGAACCCGCTTAGCCTTGGTTGGAGGCGAGTAGTCTAATTACCACACCACCGCGGTCGCTAAGGGGCAGTGTGCACATGCGAGTTGTGCAGTAGCCACTCTCCGTGTTCCTAGCATTGGACCACGCTATAGGTAAATATATTGAANAGTGCACATGCGAGTTGTGCAGTAGCCACTCTCCGTGTTCCTAGCATTGGACCACGCTATAGGTAAATATATTGAAGTGAAATTTTTTAGTGCGGGTATTTTGATTGGACGTATCGACTCGTTGATTGACCGCATGAGGTTCTTGAACGGGCCTTGTGTCTGATTTGCTACTGCGTGCTGGCGAATGATTCCCTGTTGACTGGGCTTCCGACTGGCATGTATGTTACGAGGCACTGATTGGCGAACGACGTTCCGCACTGAGAAAAAGTTTGTTCCAGCCAACAAAATATTCGTTTCCATAGAACCAAAAATATATTATTTAGTTTACCCAACAAAATATTTTGTTCAGTAAAGAAAATTAATTTTGTTCATCTACAAAGACACACGGTTGAATAAACAAAACCTNCAACAAAATATTTTGTTCAGTAAAGAAAATTAATTTTGTTCATCTACAAAGACACACGGTTGAATAAACAAAACCTATGTGTTGGGCGTAAAGATTAACTGCCAATTAAATATTTAGTTGCATAAACTGTATGTATTTGTTTGGCCACTCATGTGATTGCCTTCGTTCGAAAATAGCTACATCTCGAGAAATTGTTAGTATTTTTTTGTGACAATTAGGATAGTAACAGTGTTTACTAGTGAATGTATTGGTGCTTAATAATATAAACATCATAATAGAACAGGGTATGTAGGAAACTTATAAGTAGAGACCTGAAAAATTTGCTGTTTCATTTCGGGACAAGCTAGAATTCTAAACCTCGTACGTTTCTATTGCTTATTCTATTGGCCCACCCGTTAGTTTACACCTCCTGGACAACTCCGAGCCAATCACTAACACACAATAAAATGCAGACCGAATCACCGTCTTCCGCTAATACAACAAGCAACCAATGAATAGTCATATTTGCATGATTTTACATACGACAATGGAGTATAGCCTACAGGTCATTTAACTCGCGAATTTTTCAGGTCTCTACTTATAAGTAAGGCGTAAAACTTGAAATATTTATTTACACACGTCCAGTATTTGAAATATATTTATTTGAAAATTTTCATTAGTAGTTAGTGTAGCTGAGGTTGTTAGGACGTAGAATTTGGGCGCAAACGATCGAGATTCGAATCTCTGTCGGGCTCGTAACATTTTTTTATATTATCCGAAACTGTTTAATATACGTAAAGCCAAACAAATCTTTAGTTGCACCAACCAAACAAACAAAGTGATTAGTTCAAGAAAGTCTTTTTCTCAGTGCGACATGTTGCTGGCTGCTGACGCCATTTTACTAGGCTGTTTCACATCTGNGGTTCAAGAAAGTCTTTTTCTCAGTGCGACATGTTGCTGGCTGCTGACGCCATTTTACTAGGCTGTTTCACATCTGTATTACCAACCATTCTGTGATACAAAAGTGAAACTACAGCGAGTATCGCGGTGAACTGCAGCCGCACGCTACCAGGACAGCCTAGCGTGCTGGCAGGATGACAGAGGGTTTTCGAATCAGTACTCGAAGACAAATTTGCCGGACGGAGATCCAACAGACAGAGAATCTTCGACAGCGCGCAGTATACAGACACCAGGCTACGCCTTTGAACCGTGCTTTATGCCTGATTGGCAGGACAAGGAATAATTCACGGATGTACTGGTTTGCAGGCCACTCCAGCAGTCCTCTGTACCCTACACCAGAGATGTGTTGTGGTGCTATTCTCTTTCTGCTAATATTGCTATAGAGAACAAATGAGGTTTATCAAAGAAGAACGAAGGCAGGCAGATAGGTAGGTGGGCGGGGTTGACGTCTCCTCGACAGTAAGGTCGTTAGAATGGGAGCAAGTTGCTCGGTCATAGGATCGGGAACGTGGAAGACATCGGCTATGGCATGTAGTAAAGAACAATCCCATTATTTGCCTGGAGTGATTTCGGCAAACCGTGTAGAAAACCGCAATCACGATGGTCGGACGGAGAATCGAAGCCAGGTCCTCTCGAATACGAGTATGGAGGTTTACCACTGTTACACTTCGCTCGGTAGCAACGAAGGTGTGAAATGAGAAACTGCACCCGGCGCAGACTACCAGAAAAACAAAGAGCAAAATATGAGCGGTTTTTTTAATATGGCGCGAATACAAGAGTTTAGAGATGTTTTGCGTGTAATTCCTTTTCAGAAGCATATCTACACTTAGGTTTGGTATTCTGGTCACAGCTATTTGTACGACATCCTTTTCCAGTATAAACTGTTTCTTTAATTTGTAATACGGATATATGTACATATGTATTTGTAATACATGGAAACAAAGCTTAACCAAGTCGAAAATTACACCAAAGGGACAGCGCACTGTATTTGTACGTACTCAGTTTAATAATATTTCGCATAAGAACTACTTCTTNAAATTACACCAAAGGGACAGCGCACTGTATTTGTACGTACTCAGTTTAATAATATTTCGCATAAGAACTACTTCTTACTAGGCATTACCAACACATTATTTTCTCTCTGCTCTTATTTTTATTAATAATAAATTAAATATTAAAATGTATAGGTATAATATAAGTAAAATATTTATTTATTTAACCAAACATAAGGTAGTTTNAAATTACACCAAAGGGACAGCGCACTGTATTTGTACGTACTCAGTTTAATAATATTTCGCATAAGAACTACTTCTTTCTAGGCATTACCAACACATTATTTTCTCTCTGCTCTTATTTTTATTAATTATAAATTAAATATTAAAATGTATAGGTATAATATAAGTAAAATATTTATTTATTTAACCAAACATAAGGTAGTTTTATGTTAACAGAAGTATAAAACACCTGTGATATATAACATACGTAGGACACAACCAAACATAAGGTAGTTTTATGTTAACAGAAGTATAAAACACCTGTGATATATAACATACATAGGACACAACCAAACACGTCATATATAGGATGGTTTTTCAAATTTTTTATTCGAAAAGGTGTAAAGAAACCGCAAATATAATATAT
Source organism: Clitarchus hookeri (assembly GCA_002778355.1). NCBI lineage: Eukaryota > Metazoa > Arthropoda > Insecta > Phasmatodea > Phasmatidae > Clitarchus > Clitarchus hookeri. The sequence goes on along the minus strand of NQII01000054.1, from coordinate 1,584,226 downwards.
ATTTATAAAGTAAAAATGATACCGAGGATGGTGACCCTGCACCAGATACGGATATATTATTATATTTGAAGTAATANTATGTTAACAGAAGTATAAAACACCTGTGATATATAACATACGTAGGACACAACCAAACATAAGGTAGTTTTATGTTAACAGAAGTATAAAACACCTGTGATATATAACATACGTAGGACACAACCAAACATAAGGTAGTTTTATGTTAACAGAAGTATAAAACACCTGTGATATATAACATACGTAGGACACAACCAAACACGTCATACATAGGATGGTTTTTCAAATTTTTTATTCGAAAAGGTGTAAAGAAACCGCAAATATAATATATTTTTATAAAGTAAAAATGATACCGAGGATGGTGACCCTGCACCAGATACGGATATATTATTATATTTGAAGTAATAAATAATCGGGGCCTAGCTGGACGGCTGATAGAAGGGATCGTCGTGGCGCGCGAGAGTTGTTATCACTTCCGACGGATGACGTTAAGTGCAGTCTTCCTGTACGGTATTTGTACGACGGGGAAAACGAGGTGATAACAGCCCCAGCACCTTGCTGCACAACAAGAGGGGGAGGGCGGCGGGCTGCTACGAGAAGGATTTTCGTGGCTCGATGAAGCCTCGCATGGGTCTCAGACACAGAGGCCGCCATTGACGTGAGAGGCCGTAACAGGGGCGAGGGATGAGTGGAGATGTGCCGACGACGGGGTGACAACAGCTATTTGCTCCTGAAGCCCTATAAATATTGTACATGGCGACCGGCACCACTGAACTATCTTTACGCGGGTTGATGTATTGTGCATTTCGGAAAAAGGGCCGACAGCGGTGCTAACACGAATACGTCGACAGAATAACACAAAGACAGCAAGTTTTGTTTGTGGTTGTCATAAAGAGAGCCACGGTATCTCTAAGGAAGTTGATGATACAAAATAGGGCACGAGGTCTCGTTCACGGGATCCCAGCCGCTGAGATACAGCATGCGCGTATGCTTTCTTCCGTCCACTTTGTGAAGCCTAAAGCAAAACGTAACTTGGTATGCGCTAGTATTACGTATTCGTTTTTTACGACTAAACACCCAGGAAATATATTTTTATTGTTTCGTTTTTTTTAAAAGACACTCTAATAAAAAATATGTTGCAAAACTTAAAATATTACTTTTAGCAGAAATCCTACGTGAACTCGACAGGGCTAGCTTTGAATCCCGCTGCAGAAGTAACTGCAGTTTAACTGGAAAGTAAACTCGCAACTGCATTGGTGACTTGCATTTGGAAATGTAATTTGTAGTCTGGGCAAAACAGACATGTGGTGAATCGAAATAAAGGTTACTTAATTTAGGTTTATTTTCAGTGCAAGTTACATTGAAGAAAAAAAAAACATCCATGGCCTTCCGGGGTTCGAAATCATTGCCCAAATAAACTTTTGCAACCTCCGCCACGGAGATGGGTAGAGACGTTAGCATTTCGCGTTATAAGGCGGCACCGAGCCTGACTGCACAGTCCTCTACACACTCGAGCAGAGGTCACTTACTCATTGACTGCAGATACAGGCACAATTCAGGTCTCCTGTTGCACCCGGCCACACGGACTGAAGCTGTAGGATGTGCTGAATGGTACTATCGGGAGCGAGACCTCCAGGCCGATAACAATCGTGAAACCAACATATACTCTATGCCATCTACTTTGGTGTTGCATTATAACGCGAAAATAATAGTAGCCATAGGGGAAGATGTCCAAATTTAAGAACATTTACAAGGTTACCGCGCTGCCAGCACCACGCCCAGGGTATTATTTTTGCCCGTCGCACGACCACGCTGCCAGTGTTCCCCCGAATTAGCCAGTGGGGCTGCGTTCGGAAAAGCATGTTAACATATAAACAGTGGCTCCGCCAACGCGTACAGCTATTTTTGGTTCCTTCAAGCGCAGTCAGAGGCAATGATATACTACGGACGACTTCGACACACAGCGTCAGATTTACCGCCGCCTCTACGCACAACACGCTGGAGAGAGTTCTTCTGCATCACTTTTCATGCAAACTTGTCGATCGCAAGACAAACATTCGTTATTTATAAGTATTCATTATTTTTATACAAAATTCATGTTGCGAAAATCTGTTAAGCACTGTAATACTTAGAAAATAACTTTACCTTCAGTAATAAGTCTAGATGCTTTACACTATAAATTGGAATCAGTGGAATACCACTGATTCGCAGTGAAATTCCACTACTAGAATCAGTGAAAATGGCTCCACTTCGAATTAGTGGAAAACCGCTGATTGTTTCAGTGAAAAAATCCCACTCATTGAATTAGTGAAGTGAAAAAATTTGACTGATTGAATTAGTGACGTGAAACAATTTCACTGATTGAATAAGTGAGGACCAACTGCAGCAGCGAATTAAATATTGTTTTTATTGAATTTTGCCAAATAATTACGAGAAATAAACATATTTATGACGATTTACTATTTATATAGCGCAATTTACCCGAATTTCAAAAAAGTAAAAGAATTTCCGCGGGTGGCCGGGGTTGAACTACACACCCTTTCCAATTCACTTTAATTTCATTACCTTACCATCTCAGTTACCAAGTCAAGTTGATAGAAAAAGGAAAATATATGTCTTATATTTCCTCATCGAAAGCGTGTAATTTTAAATTTTATGCCCTTACTTTCCGTTTGGTTAGATTGGTACTGTCAGGATTGTTAAAACGAATAGTATATATATGAGTGCACTCTCTTCACCACATTATATGCAGTTTTGAACCTTCAAACAGAGCGCCAAACGACAACAAAATGAAACACTTAAAAACGAATGAAAGACAGCATGTTCATGTTACCTCATAAAGTGATGTTTTGAAATACGAAACACATTTTATATTGTATTGGTTTCATTAATTTATACGTTGTTATTTCTCTTGATACACGTTGTTCAACTGATCCACCAGTCAAAAAACAAATCACTGAAAAACAGTGTTAAAAAAACAAAGACTAATGAATCAGTGAATGTCACTGAATCAATAAGCAGGAAAATTTGCATTTTTTCACTGATTCATCAGTTAAATTCAATTAAGTGACTCTTTAATCAGTCAGATACTATTAACTGATTGAAACAGTGAAATTCTCACTGATTCAGACTTTAATGACAGAGAAATGACAGGAAATTCGCTGGCGTTGGACAAGAAAAGAAAAATGTATTAAATTTGTGCCAAAATTTCTCCAGTTTCTAGATATTATGCGTAATATTATTCCCAAAAAGTAAGAATGTTCTGTTTTTCTAATTTTTGTAAATGCACATGAGTACGTTTATCATGAACTCAATACTTAATTAGAAAATACTCAAAAATTAGATGCTTTATTTTTAATTGTGGAACAGTTTTTGAGAGACGTAATATATTATGAAAGGTGTGTTCGAATGACTAGGTAGTCCATGAACTTAGATTTATTTGCGTACGCGGATTTTCACCACGAAAAATTTTTGGCTGGGTAAATTTTAGCAGACTATTTTGTAGATGCATTAATTCTTTTTTTCGAGTGGTTTTAAGTTTTTAGCTGTTGGGTGGAGAACCACTATGAAAAAAAAAGCAAATGCCATAATANATTTTTGTAAATGCACATGAGTACGTTTAACATGAACTCAATACTTAATTAGAAAATACTCAAAAATTAGATGCTTAATTTTTAATTGTGGAACAGTTTTTGAGAGACGTAACATATTATGAAAGGTGTGTTCGAATGACTAGGTAGTCCATGAACTTAGATTTATTTGCGTACGCGGATTTTCACCACGAAAAATTTTTGGCTGGGTAAATTTTAGCAGACTATTTTGTAGATGCATTAATTANCGTACGCGGATTTTCACCACGAAAAATTTTTGGCTGGGTAAATTTTAGCAGACTATTTTGTAGATGCATTAATTATTTTTTTCGAGTGGTTTTAAGTTTTTAGCTGTTGGGTGGAGAACCACTATGAAAAAAAAAGCAAATGCCATAATAATGAGACTGGGGATGAGTATTTTCCTTTTGCGGCGCTAAATGAATTAAAATTTTAATGGTGATAATCAACACTGTTATTTTTGTTTAAAATATGAAACGTTACAACCGACACCCTTTAAAACAATACTAGGTTACCTGCTTGACAGCCCGGATGTACTGTTTCCTATTGTTTGTCACAACTACCAGTTAGGCGCTGATTGGCGGGTGACCTCGCGCCATGTTGCAAGCATAGACTAAAGATGAGGTAGACCGATTATTCGTCTTCTGCGAATGTATAGCCAACATTGACGTGCCCCAAAGAAACACAACTATCAAAGTCACATGGTCAACAGTGATGAACGCGTTTGTTTATATCTCAATTTTCAAAATACAAGCACTTTTATATGAATAAAATACTTTTATTAACTTGAATTTAACCAAACTGCATTACAGATTGGTTAAAGGAATTCTCAAAGCACTTATATATATTAATCAGTGTTCTAACCTCAAAACCAATCCATTCCGATTTCGCTAGACGTGTTGGCATAAAAGCAGTTCAATGTTGGGACACGGAGACTGGTTGTGCGCAGCCAGCGAGATCGGTCGACCTCATCTTTAGTCTATGGTTGAAAGGGCGTTAAGGGGTTCACACAATTGAAAACTTAAGTACTAAGTAGTAGAATTTGGCAATATGCAGGAAGCTAACCAAAATTAAGTAAATATACAATAAAAATTTATCTTTAAAGTCCGGTGTTTAAAATTAAAAAGGAAANGGAAGCTAACCAAAATTAAGTAAATATACAATAAAAATTTATCTTTAAAGTCCGGTGTTTAAAATTAAAAAGGAAATAGACGTTTTTTTTTTCCTTCAGCAGCACTAATGTATAAACAAATCTCTGTTGTGTATACTAAAGTTTTGTGAGGTTATTACCCACTGCCAAATCTTAATGCTTAAGTTTTCACCTGTGTAAACCCCTTTAGACTATTTAATTGGGGGTGTGCAGCGACACAAGCTAGAGTTTAGCTTCTGTATGCCAGCTATTCTTCTCAGGGTAGAGACGCGAAACGTGAGCATGCACGCCAGAGCAACGGGGGAACATTTCGGGCGGCTGTCGAGTTTTCGGCGAGGAAGCTGTATACANGCGCCATCGAAGGAGGAGAAGAGAAGGTCCTTATCGTTTTTTAGGCAACGCGATAAGGAAGAGGGCGGACCCGTGCCCAAGGAGGGGGGTCCTTCCTTCACCTAAAAAAAAAACCAGCAGCATTGCCGAGACCTTTTGACGCCGTGGCGATTACGAGGTGAGTCATCCAAACAAATTACGCCCCTTTTAAAGGTCATGCATGCAGGTCATTGTTCTCTTTTTCCGAGAAATCAATATAACTTAACCATACCTGAGGTAGACCGATTTTCTTCTTTTCTAAAATGTTTTCAATACTGGCTCGCAGACTGCCAACATAACTGTTAAAACCGCGTGCGTCTGGTTTATAAAAAACAACAGACATGTAATTACAGTATATGTGATATATATTATAATATTACGTAATTCGAGTACGTCTTAAATGCATTTAATTTTGCCTGAGAAAACGCACTAAAATTTTAAAGCGCTTATTTATGTAAAGACTGTTAAGCTAGACACGTTTCTTCTTTGACAGACCGTTTAGCAAATAAAAAAACCCTTTCAAGATTGGAGCACGGACACATCAATATTGTCAAAAAGGTGACATACTTGAAAATGAAATACAGAAAAATAACTTCCTGCAGCAGAACAAATTCAGCAGTAATTCAGAACAACTAAAACGTCAGACCACTATTTTGGGTTATGTACTCCTCATTTTCCGGAAAATGCCTAAATTGGGTACGCCATCTTGGATCCATAATTTTTTTGAGGCTAATAGAAGTTCGTAACGGGCGATGCCCTACCCAAAGTGTGAACTTTGTCGTTCCTGCCAATACTGTATATAATTATGGAAGTTTTTAACGAATCCTTAATGCGAAGGGAGGTTTATACGATTCCACATATACAACACCCAGAATACGCTCAATAAAATTTGCAGTATACCAGATATTTTTAGTGGCATTGTTTATTCGCTGTTCCTTCACACGTTTTGAATCAAACCTTCAAAACATCACACCATGTATGACGTGTTTGGTTTTTTCCTAGCTAGTCATGTATTAAACGCGTTTTAAAAGTTGAAAATATAAAATGATCATATTTTTCGTTAAATTTACATTTTATTTATGTTATATATTAATTATAATATTACAATTATATTCAACATGAATAAAAACAGTGAGAAAATAGGTGTGTTGGTAATGTCTAGTAATAAAGAGTTCTTATACAAAATATTATTACACTGAGTGCGCACGAATATGGTGCTTTCTCCATCCGGTGTAATTTTCTAGACTCGGTAAAGATCACTGCTACAACACATTGGGAAGATCAATGTTAAAAGTTTGGCAATCAAAAATTTTCACCAATAGGTACGCGCTAGTGTCGGCAATGTACCAGATTTTTTCTACTTCTACTTTAAAATACAGGATAACTGTAATAATCACAAATCAAATATAAAATACCTTATAAACAAAGAACACTCTTTTTCTTTTATTATTCACGTAGATTAAATTTTCAATTAAAAGTTACCTTTTGGGACACTGCGCACCTAGCGGCGAAAATTTTACCCATGCCAAACTCTCCCATAAGAAATCACGTTTTGTTCCTAACCTGAGTATATTAAACCTTAACTTGGTTGGCACCGCCTACCTGGCACTTAAATTGCGTTGAATTTTTTTTTTTTTTACCAAATCATTAAACATGTCTCCAAAACACACATCAGGCGAGGTACGTATAATACTTGCAATACATCATGTGCATTTTAAATACTATTCTCTAGCCCTCCGACATAGCTAAAAACAGCTTCTTCACACTGCTGTATCTCGTAATATACTGGTTGGATGGATGGGAAACTATTATATGGACCTGCATTGAACTTTGCTACACACTTTTCACCAATAAAATGATAAGGTCACAGCTTGAAGTGCCATAGGTACACGCAGCACGACGAGAGCACTGCACGCCTGTTCTGCGTCTTGCGCCTAGTGGCGAAGGACATCAGGAGCGCGTGTCAGTAGTCCTATCACTCCCGCGCTTCCTTGCCTCAAATAGGGGCTANCACACATCAGGCGAGGTACGTATAATACTTGCAATACATCATGTGCATTTTAAATACTATTCTCTAGCCCTCCGACATAGCTAAAAACAGCTTCTTCACACTGCTGTATCTCGTAATATACTGGTTGGATGGATGGGAAACTATTATATGGACCTGCATTGAACTTTGCTACACACTTTTCACCAATAAAATGATAAGGTCACAGCTTGAAGTGCCATAGGTACACGCAGCACGACGAAAGCACTGCACGCTAGTTCAGCGTGTTGCGCTTAGTGGCGAAGGACATCAGGAGCGCGTGTCAGTAGTCCTATCACTCCCGCGCTTCCTTGCCTCAAATAGGGGCTACNTAGTGGCGAAGGACATCAGGAGCGCGTGTCAGTAGTCCTATCACTCCCGCGCTTCCTTGCCTCAAATAGGGGCTACAAACCGAAAAGTAGGCGCCGCTCTTAAGCTTTGCTTGCATGAGGCGGATGAATATCCTGGAAGTAGAACTTATAGCAGGGATTCAGAAAAGGTGAAAGTAATCGTGAGTGGACCATGCAGAAAAACTATAAGGCGGCTGTGTGAGCGGATACTAAGAAGAGTATGCGTATCGGTACCCTGGTCGGGTGCCTCAGAAGGCGCGCGATGACTTCAGGCGGCATTAGTCGCGCGGAGCACGTAATAGACCTTGACTCATACCGCCGCGCGGAGAAACACATTTACCGCGCCATTTACTGCTACGTCGCCGACGGTTACTGGCTTCCGGGCGAGCGGCACAGAGCTTGGTCCGCCGCCAAGCGAAAACATATAAACGCCGGGGTTGCTCGTCTCTACACCGGCCGTCGGCCTCCGCGCAAACACTGCTCTCTTCACAGGAAGAAGGTACCGGGGCTGTAGTGGTCCGGCTATTCACTTCCCACCTGGGCGAACCGGGTTACATTCCCGGCAGGGTCGCTCCCGGAATTTCACATGTGGGAAACGTGTCAGACGATGCCGCTGGTCGGCGGGTTTTCTCGGAGATCTCCCGTTTCCCCCTTGCTTTTAATCCGGCGCTGCTCCATACTAACCTCGCTTCGCCCTCATCGACTCTCAACACCTCGATGTAAGAGCCGCCCAAATCTCGTCACTCTTTCTAGAGAGATCCAGAAAAAAAACTGCAGGAGGCACAACGAAAAACCGCTGTTTTTGTTACATCGACACCGCGACATAGGTCATCACCTGGTTGGCGCATGGAGCGGANGGCACAACGAAAAACCGCTGTTTTTGTTACATCGACACCGCGACATAGGTCATCACCTGGTTGGCGCATGGAGCGGATTGACAGTCGATGAGGGTAAAGTGAAGTGAGAATGCAGCAGCGCCGAAGTGCAAAGGCGGGAAACGGGAGATTCTCGAGAAAACCCGCCTACCAACGGCATCGTCTGGTGCAATTCCCAAGTTCGAAAATCCGGGAGGAACCCCGCCGGGAATCAAACCCGTTTCGCCTAGGTGGGAGGCGAGTAGTCATCACCACGCCACCGCGGCCCATAACGTGCATTGAGGAGGTTTGGTAGACACACGTGACTAAAAAAAGTTGGATATTTCGTAGTGGTGTCTACACACGAAAACCATTTAAGAAACGTGTCGTGCCCAAAGACAAATTTCAATTATTAATTTCAGCGTCTATACTTGGGTTGGGGGGGTTTGAGTGAATGTTTAAAACAGGTGTTTCAGAATCAGTTTTAGCTGCTGCATTTTCGATACAGAAAGTTTGGAGTAATATAGGGTCGCCAATCAGAGTGACGCTCGCGCGAGCCGCCGGCGGAAAGGCTGCACTCCAGTTGGGCGCCTTGCACGTAGAGGCGATGAGGCAAGTGGTGAGTGAGATACAGTCGGCCTTAGAACTCAGGCGTTTCGAGGCCTCGAACGCGTATAAAATAGCTGTAGGCAGGCGGAACCATAACTATATTCGCTGACCTTTTTTACTCCCTTGAACGTAATAGTTGTGCGCAAGAAAGAACGCACAATAAAATTATGTTGCGTGCCTCGGAACAAAATCCGAACGCGAAAATATGCTCGAAATTTGTTCAGAAACTTTACAAGTAACTTTTTTCCTATTTTTCATACTGCCACATCCAAACGATGCCACTTTGGACACTGTAAAGAAATAAACATGGGGTCGGACATAAAAGGCATTTTACAAACAACGAGCATTTATATATTTAAGAGCAGTACAGCGATTGAACTAATCCCTGGTAAAGGCTGTTCAAGATTATCTGAGCACTTTTAAAAATCAATCTTTGAAAAATGCCACTGGGGCAGTGGCACATATCTTAACCGCTGACTGGCATGCGCCCAGTAAATTTGGTAATGACGGAGATAGAGTAGTTTCACGTCTTACCATTAAATTAAAAGTTTTAAGTAAACATTTGTGAAAACTGAAATAATTTATTTTTCTTTCTGTCTTTTTAATGCACATAAGTGTAAGAAATCGTAAATTTTCAAAAATAATTACTTTTCTAATAATTTCAACTTTTATTTTGACCGACGCACGCTAATTTTACATACACGGAGGAAATATACACAATGTGCGTACAAGTGGATCTCAAGCAGGGCTTTCAAAGTGCTCAATTTACCGTGAACAGACTTTCATCCCCAGTGATGCAAAAATAATTGTGTGTTCATGTGAAAAAACTCGTGACTGGCATGCTCAGTCAGATTGGCAAACATCCTGTAATGACCACATCAGTCAATAACAAAAGCAATTTAAACAATCCTGCGCTCAGATTACATCGTGGCACTTAATGCGTTTATTTTAGAAACTCAATGACTTGGGATTGAAAAAAATTTAAGCATCCCTTTGAATCGTTCGAACAAGGGTATAATGTGGAGGACTGTGATTCGATAACAAATTCTCGAGCAAACAAGGACATAATACTGTTCTATCTGGTCAAAGGTAAAACTGGCTCACTGGGGCATCAGCCAGTAGACAAGCAGCCGAGGTTCGAGCACAGAGAGTACTGTGCAAGGACTGTGTGATTACACGTTTATGTCAAGTCAAAACCTTGGATGTAGATTAGACGTCTTAGTAAGGTGTTTCACTACCAGCCCCAAATATTGGGCGTGTTAAAAATTGATAAAATGAACGACCGGTGTTGTACATGGAAGTGAGTAATCTTCCACTCGTTCTGAGGGCCAACAACACATTTTCTTGACACTATGTAGCATTGACAACGAAGCTATCAGCTGATCGAGTCCTTGGCTGTTAATTGCCTCTGCGTGTAGAGGACACCATTAATTATGCGGATGTTACAGCATGCATAAATATTTGTACACCAGAATCAAACGAGTAAATAAAAAAANTTGCCTCTGCGTGTAGAGGACACCATTAATTATGCGGATGTTACAGCATGCATAAATATTTGTACACCAGAATCAAAGGAGTAAATAAAAATNTGCATAAATATTTGTACACCAGAATCAAACGAGTAAATAAAAAAAGTGACCCTCCGTGTTGCTGGCTTATGCGAATGGAGTTTTGGCATCCACTAGGACAGGGGTTGTTAACCTAGCGGGTGACGTGAGAGAATTTCAGGGAAGGCGTAATTAAGTGCGAAAAAAACTTTTTTAAAGTAAAAGTATTATAAAACAATATTTAAGTTTGAAATACAGTGTTAATCTCACACGCCACCCCGCAGTAGTTGTGTGTATGCGTATGTTAATATGTGCATATAAACAATATATTGAAAAGTATAGATTTGGGGAGGGGGTCATGATTTCATACAAGAATGTATAATGGGGGCATGGGCCTCGAAAGACTGAGAACCCCTGCACTACGCTGTTGCGCTTGCTACCTCGGTGTTAAGCTACTGTTCAGGGACGGCGTTACAAGGAAGGGTATATCGATCCATCTATATCGACCCATCGTTACGGACGCCTGCAGTGTGCGAGACAGCAACGACTTCCTGCCCGGCAACAACACACAACACCGGGGGAAAGCGATACTCGCAGGTGATAGCCAGTGTAGGCCAGCAGGCCAAGGATGGCGCTTCAAGGACCTTGCCACGCACCGCACGCAGAACAACCGCGTATACACTATAAATTTGAAACAGCGAGAATTGAGCCAAATCAGTGAAAACAGTGAGAATTGAGCAAATGATATTCAGTGTCAAATAACTAATCAATGTAGTTATTGAATTTCACTGATCTATTTGTTATTTCCCTTCTGAATGTCAAGAATTACACTGCTATTAATCACTTGTTCCCAGTTAATTTGCTTGATTCGCCGGTCAGCAGTAGCTTATCAACTGACTTTCAGTGAATGTTATTTCACTGATTGATGCCACTGATTCGGACTTAGAGTGTACAGAGGACAAACTGCCAGCTCACAAACTGGACACACTGCATGACTAAGGCACATGTTAGACAAAATTTCAGATTCTACTTCTCGAGGGGATGCTTTCAAGGTGAACGTACCTACTTATCTGAATGTGGGTTGCTCTTGAATGCGCAGCATGTCTGACAGCGGCGGGTGAAATATCGCATGCGAAGAGGCCGGACTAATGACGGTTTGGGACAAACAAGCATACAACTTTATTAACTCAGATCCGCGTTTGTAGTTGGCTCAGTTAAGCTGTTTCGAATTCATAAGTGCCAATACGAATCACAGATTCCAGTATCGCAATAACCTAATTCAGACTGGCCAAGTCACGTGACAAAACTATCTCATCGCGAAGATACACGGCCAATAACGAAAGGAAAGCTGCAGGTGGGCACGCATGTATGATATCGAAGTCAGCCCGGACGTAAATATTTTCGCAAAAATCATGGGTGTCCTTATTCATGAGTATTGAAGTAGTAATTACCTAGTGGTTCGATGCCCGTTATATACACAAGGTAATTCGCCTTTATATGCGATATGCATAACCATGTAAAGGTATTTAAATTAATTTTTTTATTCATGGCGTAATTAAGGCGCGTTTTTCTGGGAGCTACTCTTAATGCAGCATTATTAAATTTTGAGCAACGAGTACTATAAACAGTGTGGGTTTAAACGAAAATTCGCTTATACAGCGAACTCAAGCTGCACACACTAGTAAAATAGTGTCACTGGTCAGCAATGCCGTTCGACAATCGGCACCTGGCAACTTACTTGCCAGTCGGCAGCCCAGANTAAAATAGTGTCACTGGTCAGCAATGCCGTTCGACAATCGGCACCTGGCAACTTACTTGCCAGTCGGCAGCCCAGACAACTGGGGATATTTCACAGCAAACAGTCGCCAATCAGACACAAAACCCACTTCAAGGACCTCGTGCAGCCAATCACCAAATAAGTTCGCACACATCAGAGGAATCGCNAATCAGACACAAAACCCACTTCAAGGACCTCGTGCAGCCAATCACCAAATAAGTTCGCACACATCAGAGGAATCGCCACGCTATTTTACTTCTGTTATACTTAGCTACTATGTGTTGTAACTTCCAGTTGTGTTTTTCAATATTTTACTGGCTGCAATTTAAACCACCTCATTTCAAAACTACTTTTGCAGTGGCGCGAAACGAGTCTCATAAAAAAAAGTACGAACAAACAGCATGCAAGAAGAGAGAAGCAGAACCCGAAGGACGATTTCCACGAGGTTCGAGGTGTAGCACGTTTTTTGTGCACGCAACAACTATATAAATAACTAGAATTTAATTTCATATGCTTGCGATTAGAGCCATGAGACATCATTGTTTTCATGCAGTTCCGTATATAGCAAATTGAGCTGTGTAGCAGTTTTTAAATACCTGCATACTTAATAAAGATGGCAAAAAAAGAACAAAGCCTAGTCGTAACGTGCGAAANTGTAGCAGTTTTTAAATACCTGCATACTTAATAAAGATGGCAAAAAAAGAACAAAGCCTAGTCGTAACGTGCGAAAATCTGCTAAAGTATTTAAGTGAAACTACAGCCGAACCTGTATTGCTGAGTCACGTAGTTCCGATGAGCACGACACAACGAAAACGCCAATAATGACACGCCAAAAACATTNACCTGTATTGCTGAGTCACGTAGTTCCGATGAGCACGACACAACGAAAACGCCAATAATGACACGCCAAAAACATTTTCAACGTGACTTCTTGAATTTGCAGTACGGCAGTTTACGAGTTAAGGTTTTTCAGTAGAATTTACAAGACGCTTACAGAATAAAATACATAGAGGTGACAAAAGTCATGGGATAGCAATATGCAAATATAATGGCAGTAGTATTGCGTACAAAATGTATAAATGGGCAGTGCATTGGTTGGGCTTTCATTTGTAGTCAAGTGATTCATGTGAAAAGGTTTCTGACGTGATTATGGCCACACGACGGGAATTAACAGACTTTGAACGCGGAATGGTAGTTGGAGCTAGATGCATGGGACATTCCATTTCACAGTGCCAAGAGTGTGTCGAGAATACCTAATTTCAGGCGAAACCTCCCACCATGGACAACGCAGTGGCCGACCGCTTGCACTTAATGACCGAGACCAACGACGTGTGCGCAGAATGGCCAGTGTTAACAGACAAGAAACACTGCGTGAAATAACCGCAGGAATCAATGTGGTGTGCGCAGAATGGGCAGTGTTAACAGACAAGCAACACTGCGTGAAATAACAGCAGGAATCAATGTGGGACGTCCGACGGACGTGTCCGTTAGGACAGAGCGGTGAACTTTGGCTGTACTGGGCTATGCCAGCAGAAGACCGACTCGAGTGCCTTTGCTAACAGCACGACATCGTCTGCAGCGCCTCTCCTAGGCTCGTGACCATATCGGTTGGACCCTAGACGACTGGAAAACCGTGGCTTGGTCAGATGAGTCCCGATTTCAGTTGGTATGAGCTGATGGTAGCGTTCGAGTGTGGCGCAGACCTCACGAATCTATGGACCCAAGTTGTCAGCAAGGAACTGTGCAAGCTGGTGGCGGCTCCATAATGGAGTGGGCTGTTTTTACATGGAATGGACTGGGTCTTCTGGTCTAACTGAACCGATCATTGACTGGAAAGGGTTATGTTCAGCTACTTGGAGACCACTTGCAGCCATTCATGAACTTCATGTACCCAAACAACGATGGAATTTTATGGATGACAATGCGCCATGTCACCGGGCCACAACTGTTCGCGATTGGTTTGAAGAACATTCTGGACAATTCCGGCGTATGATTTGGCCACCAAGACGCCCGACATGAATCCCATCGAACATTTATGGGACATAATCGAGAAGTCAGTTCGTGCATAAACTCCTGCACCGGCAACACTTTCGTAATTATGGACGTCTATAGAGGCAGCATGAATCGATATTTCTGCCAGGGACTTCGAACTACTGTTGAGTCCATGCCACGTCGAGTTGCTGCACTTCGCCGGGCAAAAGGAGGTCCGACACGATATTAGGAGGTGTCCCATGACTTTTGTCGCCTCAGTAATTTCAGGCGTTGGACAGAGGGGGGATTTGGAACACATCATACTGACAAGGAGTGCAGACATTACGCTAAAGCACGACAAGGTTTATGAGTTTTGTAGGGGCCACGGTGGCGCAGAGGGCGAGCGTGCTCGCCTCCCACCTAGGCGAACCGGGTTTGATTCCCGCCGGATTTTTTCGGGGACCTCCCATTTCCCCGCGTATGAATTCCGACGCTGCTCCACACCTCGCTTCATCAACCTCGTCGACTCTCAAGTCCCCGATGTTAAGAGCCATACAGATCTCTCCACGCCACCCCACTGTGAGTTAAATGCGATAAGTGGCAAGTGATTTTCCCTTGTAATATGCAAATTTCCACTATATGAAAAGTTTGTCGAACTGTTTCGGTTTACAACGCTGTACTCTCCGTTTGTCGTGTTCACAAAATACGCGTCATGTAGGCCTATTTGACAGTCGCGTTTCATGGCTGTCAGATCTATGTGATTCCGGCATTGCACATCAGAGTGGGCACGAACGGCAGAGTCGACCAAATGACTAAATTTTTGTATTAAAGCTGTTCACGGTCAAGTGAGCACTTTTGAAGTCAACATTTGAAAAATGTCCGCTGGCTCCGCGTGCGTTTATTTTAACGGGCACACTGACTGGCTTATGCCCAGTAAAGTTGGCAACGACGGAGGGAATGTTGAGTTAAAAGTGCTAGGTTAACATGTGTGAATACTNGGCTTATGCCCAGTAAAGTTGGCAACGACGGAGGGAATGTTGAGTTAAAAGTGCTAGGTTAACATGTGTGAATACTAACATGATTACTTTTACTTTCTGGTTTTTTTAAAAATACGTACAGTGTAAGAATTAGCAAATTTGTACAATGTTTACTTATCTAATAAATTAACATATTTTCTTGACCAACGCATGAATAAAGTGCTCAGACTCACGGCAACGTTAATTGTACATATGTTTTAAGAATACACAATGTGCATACAAGTAGATCTTAAACAGGGCTTTCAAAAGTGCTCAGTTTATCGTGAACTACTTATAGAAGAAATATGTTGTTTGAAGTGTGTTGTAAGGAAGTTACAGGAAAATCCGCGAATGATGTAAGCTCGCGTGCCTACTGGACGCCCAGCTTTCACTCCAGACGCCGCCACGTCCTTGCCACATACAGTACCGACCACGTAGAGACCCAACCGCAACACACACGTGTTACGTGAAACGTGAGTTCTTTTCGTTTTACAATTTAAAAAGAGATAGGCTGATTTTAGATTGCTTATCGTTGGATGCTGTTGAATACGTACGTGAATTGGAAAATGATGGAGCGTGGCAATAACGTTAAATATAGGCGCCTCTTGCAATACTGATTACAGCCGCAGGTAAACTGTTGCAAGGCGTGCTAGTAATTTATTTTCTCCATAAAGTTCTGCATAATTTCACAGTTGAAAAAAAAAGTACCTTTCTTAAAGCTCTTCGAGTACACTTCTTTAACGCGTCGTTCAGCAACGTAATTTACTTTATTGGAAGCCGTTCCCTTCCTGTGTACAGGCAGTTCATAAATCTATATTTACCTTGTTTAACATGTACTGTGTTAAGCACTTTGGGCTTTTTAGGTTTATTAGAGCGAATTTGTACTTGGTTGACGAACAAGTCACTAGGGCGTTNGGCTTATGCCCAGTAAAGTTGGCAACGACGGAGGGAATGTTGAGTTAAAAGTGCTAGGTTAACATGTGTGAATACTGACATGATTACTTTTACTTTCTGGTTTTTTTAAAAATACGTACAGTGTAAGAATTAGCAAATTTGTACAATGTTTACTTATCTAATAAATTAACATATTTTCTTGACCAACGCATGAATAAAGTGCTCAGACTCACGGCAACGTTAATTGTACATGTGTTTTAAGAATACACAATGTGCATACAAGTAGATCTTAAACAGGGCTTTCAAAAGTGCTCAGTTTATCGTGAACTACTTATAGAAGAAATATGTTGTTTGAAGTGTGTTGTAAGGAAGTTACAGGAAAATCCGCGAATGATGTAAGCTCGCGTGCCTACTGGACGCCCAGCTTTCACTCCAGACGCCGCCACGTCCTTGCCACATACAGTACCGACCACGTAGAGACCCAACCGCAACACACACGTGTTACGTGAAACGTGAGTTCTTTTCGTTTTACAATTTAAAAAGAGATAGGCTGATTTTAGATTGCTTATCGTTGGATGCTGTTGAATACGTACGTGAATTGGAAAATGATGGAGCGTGGCAATAACGTTAAATATAGGCGCCTCTTGCAATACTGATTACAGCCGCAGGTAAACTGTTGCAAGGCGTGCTAGTAATTTATTTTCTCCATAAAGTTCTGTATAATTTCACAGTTGAAAAAAAAAGTACCTTTCTTAAAGCTCTTCGAGTACACTTCTTTAACGCGTCGTTCAGCAACGTAATTTACTTTATTGGAAGCCGTTCCCTTCCTGTGTACAGGCAGTTCATAAATCTATATTTATCTTGTTTAACATGTACTCTGTTAAGCACTTTGGGCTTTTTAGGTTTATTAGAGCGAATTTGTACTTGGTTGACGAACAAGTCACTAGGGCGTTAAATTTGTAGCTTGCTGACTACACATCACTAGAGACACGGACATTTCGCGGATTCATCTGAGGACACGTTAAACTGCATTCGCGTGTACATATGTGTTTGTGCTTCTATTGGACCATAGTTCGTTATACACGCCCCGAACCACTTTCAACCAATAACTAACCTGCAAGGAAAATAAGAACTGAATCCCGTGCTACCTGGCCTGGGATAACTGGAGCAACAGCCAATGAATACTAACTAATGCTCGAATGCATGAAGGATTATGAAGATTGTAGAATGAATCCGCGAAATTTCCGGGTCTCTACACATCACGCGTGTAAAGGCTATGACAACTTGGTACGCGCACGCTATATTTCAATATACTACGTGCACGCTTGCAACTTTAGTTGGTTATTAGCCAGTGTCTTACAGCGAAGGCTATTTTCTACTTAACTGGGCCAGTCAGAATTAAGTTACTCGTACACTGAACGTCCGTGATTCGCGGATATACACCTAAGAGGCGTGACAGTTAAGGCCATCCAATCAGGAAAGAGGATCTGAACTAAAGTGATTTAGAGTACAAGTGGTCGTGGCCTATAGTAAAGGCCGTTCCGCCGCTCGTTCCGCCACTTGTTCTTGACTGAGTGAGTGAAGAGATTTGGGCAGCTCTTAACATCGAGGGCTTGAGAGCCGATGAGGGTGAAATGAGGTGAGAATAGAGCAGCNGATTTGGGCAGCTCTTAACATCGAGGGCTTGAGAGCCGATGAGGGTGAAATGAGGTGAGAATAGAGCAGCGCCGGGATGCAAGGGCGGGGGAAACGGGAGATTCCTGAGAAAACCCGCCAACCAATGGCATCGTCCGGCACGATTCCTACATGCGAAAATCCGGGGGCGACCACGCCGGGAATCTAACCCGGTTCGTCTTAATGGGAGGCGAGTGGTCTATACCACTACACCACCGCGGCCCCTTGTTCTTGACTGATCACAGAACGGTTCCGCAGTATATAATATCGGTTCCTGTTACACGTCCCGAGAGTACAGTTGCAAACAAGGATCAGCGTGCCTTACAACGGTACGCCAGCAGTCCCTTTCCCTTGAATCAGATCATTACCTAACATCTTTTTTTTCCTTCAAAAATAGGCGAGCCACTGAGATTAAAAATCATAACAGAAAATCTATATGTCTGACGTTTTTTCAGCTCATAGCAATTTTGATTTTTAAAAAATTCCACGAAACTACTTGTCCTTTGGAATTGTTTTCTTTCATTTGTTGAATACTTTTTCAACCAAGACACGCATAGCTGTTTTATAACGCCGTTTAAAAATTACAGTAAGTTTTTTAATTGAAAATTGAGCGAGAAAATTAATCATTGGCGACAGGAACAGTGGAGCAAATCACGGCTGACTACCTCAGGTGCCAATAAACCTCTAAACGGGCACGGGTTTTTCAATTCCAGCTTGTCCACAAATTAAATAGTCAATTTGAACAGACTACTTTAGGAATACATGTGCGAAACATGCAGCAGCTGGCACCTCGAACTCTAGCCGCATACGCCAGCAAAATGACGTCACTGACCAGCAACATAGGCGAAACGACGTTCGCCAATCAGCGCTTGGTAACTCACTTGCCAAGCGGCAGCCCAGCCAATAGGAGATCTTCTGGAGCGCGGGGTAGCCAATCAGAACACACTGTCCTTTCCTAGAGTCTCGCGCAACGAACCAGATAATGAGTGCGCCCACATCAGTATGGAACCGCGAAGCCATTTCGCTTTTGTGTGCTCATCAACTATGAGTAGAGACCCCTAGCATTTCGCCAATTCATTCTGTGGCGAGGTAGACTTCAAAAACTTGTTCTTTTCTCCTGCTACTGTGGTTGAACCGCAGTTGTTTATACACTCCCAATTTAAATGTGAGTCAGTAATAAGCAGGAAGCGGTAGTGGGTGTGAGCTTTGAACAGCCCTNGTTTATACACTCCCAATTTAAATGTGAGTCAGTAATAAGCAGGAAGCGGTAGTGGGTGTGAGCTTTGAACAGCCCTCTCGCTTGATCGCAGCAACCAAAAAGAAAACGATAGCGCCTCGAGTGTATAGAAGACTGTAAAGCCTAGCCTGCTGCCACAACAATCCGCGAAATACTCGGGGCTCTAACTATGAGACTCTGATGTTGATTGACAAATAGCGTCCTGCCATATAGACAGAGCTAACGGGTGAACGTGGCAGTTTTTTTTTTGCCCTTCTGTAGCGGCATCTTCTCGACGTGTCTGAAGGAGAGGGACTGTTCGACACGACGGCTCCAGGAATGCGGCGAACAGATCGCCGTCATCGGATAACCACCGCCGGACCCAAGGAGCATACAAGGATTGAGTTGGAACTGAACTTTATAACGAGATAATCTTATCTTGTTCATTTGTTTGCCGAAGTCGGCCGAAGTAATTTCTACGGCACTGTCAACATTCGTACACAATAGTACACTACAAATGTCCACTTTGTTATGTTAACAGACAAAGCGCTTGACGTCACCAGCATAGACTAAAGATAAGGTATAGGCTGATTTCTCGTCTTCCGCTCATAAACATAACATTGACCTACCCCACACCAATACAACCGTCAAAGTCACATGGTCAACAGTTATGAAAGTGTTTGTATATAATATGTGAAAATACAAGCACTTTTATACTAGTAAAGTACTTTTACCAGTTTGAATTTAATCAAACTGCATTACGAATTGGTAACTGTGAGTCAGTAATAAGCTGGAAACAGTAGTGTAAGTGAGCTTTGAACAGTCCTGTACGAAGGCCTCACTTGATCGCAGCAACCAATAATAAAACGATGAGGTCTCAAGTGTTTAGAAAACTGTAACGCCTAGCCTGCTGCCACAACAATCCGCGAAATACTCGGGGCTCTATGAGGCTCCGCCTCATAGTACACCTAAAAGTACTTATTTATATAAACAGTGTTCTGACCTCAAATCCTATCCACGTCGTTCATTACAGTCGTATTGATATAACATATTGATATANAAGTACTTATTTATATAAACAGTGTTCTGACCTCAAATCCTATCCACGTCGTTCATTACAGTCGTATTGATATAACAGCATATCAATATTGGGACACGGAAAATAATTTTTCGCAGCTAGCGTTATCACTCTATCCCATGCTCACACTACAGCCATGACTCTTGTTATTTATTTTGACAATAGCCTACATTTTCTGGGCAAAATGGTTAATTGCGCCAATTATCCACAGTTATTTCATACCACAAATGCATTTGAGAGAACAAGAATCATAATAATGAAGATGAAACATTACTTTATAAACGGTTTCACGGAAATATTCACGAAAATACACGTGGTATAAAATAACAGACTTGAAATCAGATAGGCAAAAAATAATGTACCACCACCACCAAAACTGAGATGTATGTAACCAAGCTGATGTTTCTACAATATCTAAAGACAAAAACTACATGATCGTTTATTGTATTTTACGAGATACGCAGGTAGAAAATATAATGTTTAAGTATGCGAACATTTTATGCCAAAGTTGTAAGACCGTAAGTGAGTGATNGATACGCAGGTAGAAAATATAATGTTTAAGTATGCGAACATTTTATGCCAAAGTTGTAAGACCGTAAGTGAGTGATAAGATTTGGGCGGCTCTTAACATCGAGATCTTGGGAGCTGATGAGGGTGAAGCGAGGTGAGTATGGAGCAGGATCAGAAGTCAAAGGCGGGGGAAACGGTATCCCCGAGAAAACCCGCCGACCAGTGAAATCGTCCGGCACGATTCTCACATGCGAAAATCCTGGGGCATCTAACCATTACACCACCGCGGCCCCTGTAAGACCCCTAGGACCTCGNGCATCTAACCATTACACCACCGCGGCCCCTGTAAGACCCCTAGGACCTCTACTTGGGGTATCTTCGGTAAGGATTCGTTTTCCTTGTTCAAGTTGACAGGGATTGGCCGACCACGGAGAGACAAGAGGGAATAATACGCAGTTGAAGTCGTCTGCTATATGGATTCTTATGCGCCGCCATCTTGGATGTAAACAACTCGTTGCTACGAAGTTACTATAGAAGAAGTACAGCGAAATGGCTATTGTTCAACTTGCGTTGTTCAATTTGTATGTCCAAGTGTGAATCTGTAATTATTTCTGTTGCTTTAATGACTGATATTTTAATGATCTGTTGAGTTTTTTTTTCGGGGAATTGAATTTTACTCCAAAGCTCCAGTGTCAAATTCGTGTACCTACTATGTACTTCTGAGGGCTACCGCGCAAAAATAATGTCGGAGAACCACCATACTGACGGTAAAATTATTGCACTTGTTTCATAACAGGCAGATGCTATAGGTATAAAGAAGTATTTTTCTAGTTTTGTATTTATGTTATTCAATTTGTATATAAAATGTTAACTTATTTACCCCATTGCCACCCATCTCCTAAAGGTTTGTACTAAGCCTAATAAAATTACAGTAACTAAGAACTTACCACCGTATTCCTAGAAATAAATGAATAAAGTAACAAAATTTTAGTATAATTAAAACTACCCTAGTTTCGTAAATTGTGTCGTTTAACAACATTAAATGCTTGAAGATATAACCTTACCTAATATAACAAATAAGCAAAACAAAGTGGGTGTGACTATTACAGTCCCTATAGATCCACCCAATTAACATTAGGTTATCTATTTATTATTGTGCATATTTACTTACTCTCCAATCCTACATAACATACATTTGTGCTAGGACTACTTACTTCAAGAATCGTATTACAGAAATTGTCATTACCTCAAATATATTAAAAGTCCTAGAAAATCTGCTGACTCTACTTGTCACACATTTCCTCTCGACTAGGATTTTGTAAATTCGTCCTAAGATACTCCACTTTCCTGCAAACTGCCCACTGCGGACAGGATACGGCATGTACAACTGCATCTTGCGTTGTAGCATCATGCTGTGACATAGACGTTAAAAGTTAGTAACCACAGAATATAACGTGTAACCTGCCTCCTTTTCGACTTCTCTGGGGAAGTAAAAAATAAACAATTTTGTTCTGTTTCTCTCAATAATTTTAGGACCATTCTCGTTCAAGCCTTCCTTATAGTAGCGGCTGCACAACCTCGAGCCATCGTTTGGATCTCTAGCTTGTCTACCGCAAAAATAAAGTAAATAAACTTATGTGATGAAAATGGTAGTTTTTTAAAGTAAAATAAAAGGGATACATACTAACAGTTTAGTCTCCTGTTAATAATACGCACGGTTGTCTACGTAGAATATTTATTACTTACTACAACCTGTTACATGGGGTTTTTATAGCTCCACTTTAAATAATAATAAAAATAATATAAGCCTATCTCAGTTTACCAAATCAATATAATTGTTTTTAAATTTTAGTTTTTTGGGCCTTTTATTAGGAGTTTTACTATAACAATTAAAATATACCTACTTCAAATATACTTCAAGAACATATGTAACGACACATATTAATCCACATCGATAATTTCAACGTTGTCTTTCGGGAAACGAAAGAATTTACACATCTATCCAATGTTATTGTGATTACAGCCAAACGCAAAACAATTAACTATCACTCATTCGTGAATACTATTACGCAAATATTGCGAAAGACAAGAAAACTCATACTATACCGTAGAAAACTACTAGATTACACTTTTGTTTGCATTCAGCACGGCAACTGCTAGGCAACAGTACAGGATACGACGTCTTCGACAGCGTATNAGATTACACTTTTGTTTGCATTCAGCACGGCAACTGCTAGGCAACAGTACAGGATACGACGTCTTCGACAGCGTATCGTCCGTCGCGCACGGCGGCGAATGGACCCGGAGGAATGCTGAAGACGCCAGAGACCTCGTGAAAACATCCCGTAACGTGGTCTGCTTTGTTTTTGTTCTGTGCAGCGGGCGACAGAGCAGTCGACCGTGCGACCCCCGAGGCAGCTAGATGAGCGCAAATCTTGATTACACTATGTTCACGGTAAGCTGAGCACTTTTGAAAGCCCTGTTCAAGATCTACTTGCATACACGCTCTGTATTCTTCCACCATGTGTAAGATTAACATTGCCACGGCCCTGATCACTTTATTCATGCGTCAATGAAATAAAACTGTGAAATTAATAAAAAAGTAAATATTTTACAAATACGCTAATTATTACACTTAAGTGTATTGCATAAATCAATTATTTAAGTATTTACAAATGTTTACCTTACAAATTTAATTAATTATTTTGTCGTGGAACTACTTTCTCTCCGTCGTTACCGACTTTACTGGGCTCATGCTGGACACTGTTTCCGTTTCCGTGAAAATATATGCAAGTGGGGGCAGTGATCATTTTTTCAAAAGTGTTCAGTTGACCGTAATACATTTGTATACGTGTATGTATGTTTATATATACACCCCCCNCCTACACACACACCTACCGTTACTCATCTTGCGTTCGTTAACTTTTCAGGTCCACTTAATTTATAGTTTACAGTGTTGCAAATTTATTTGAGTCTGTAGTATACTACAGTCGACAGCGCACTTATTTCGTTACTAGAATCAATGGTCTGTATGCTATATTATCGGATATAGCAATAATAGGTACCAGTCATAAACTAATCGAGTAGTCAGTTTTACGAATGAGTTACCCACAGGGAATGTGATTGGGCACTGAGACTCACAGTGTATATAGNTAATCGAGTAGTCAGTTTTACGAATGAGTTACCCACAGGGAATGTGATTGGGCACTGAGACTCACAGTGTATATAGTACCGGCCAAAAATAATCTTCACATGTATAATGTAAACATTTATTGACACTGGTTCTTAATTGTTTAGAGTAAACTTTACTTCCAGACTTTTTGTTCCCCTAACACACACTTATGTTGCGTAAAAAGTTTTATAAATAAATTTTTTATATTCAAATATTGCCAATGCGATGCCTTGTGAAAACGTTTTAACGTAAAAATTGCAAACAGAATGATTATTTTTTAACCATTCTTGTGTTTAAACTTGTATTTCGCAAAAAAAGGCAGTAAAAATTTGAACTTTCATTTGGTATTACTAGACTCTTAATATTCGCGTATTCGTGTCAAGAAAAGCTACACTTGTACATTTATAAATCTTCTTTAATTAGTCCACGCGTTACTTGACACCTCCNTAATCGAGTAGTCAGTTTTACGAATGAGTTACCCACAGGGAATGTGATTGGGCACTGAGACTCACAGTGTATATAGCACCGGCCAAAAATAATCTTCACATTTATAATGTAAACATTTATTGACACTGGTTCTTAATTGTTTAAAGTAAACTTTACTTCCAGACTTTTTGTTCCCCTAACACACACTTATGTTGCGTAAGAAGTTTTATAAATAAATGTTTTATATTCAAATATTGCCAATGCGATGCCTTGTGAAAACGTTTTAACGTAAAAATTGCAAACAGAATGATTATTTTTTAACCATTCTTGTGTTTAAACTTGTATTTCGCAAAAAAAGGCAGTAAAAATTTGAACTTTCATTTGTTATTACTAGACTCTTAATATTCGCGCATTCGTGTCAAGAAAAGCTACACTTGTACATTTATAAATCTTCTTTAATTAGTCCACGCGTTACTTGACACCTCCNTATTCGTGTCAAGAAAAGCTACACTTGTACATTTATAAATCTTCTTTAATTAGTCCACGCGTTACTTGACACCTCCTGGAAAACCCTGAGCCAACCACAAACACGCAACAAAACGCAAACCCAATCATCTCCTCTGATTAAGACAGCACGCTACCAATGATCAGTTAAGAGTGTAGTGCTCCATTGGGTGAGTAAGTAAAGAGATTTGGGCGGCTCTTAACATCGGGGTCTTGAGAGCTGATGAGGGTGAATCGAGATGAGTATGGAGCGGTTCCGGAATGAAGGGGCGAGGGAAACGAGAGATCCCCGAGAAAATCTACCGACCAGTGGCATCGTCCGGCACGATTCTCACTCGCGAAAAAACGGGAGTGACCCGGCCGAGGATTTAACCTGGCTCGCCTTGGGGGGAGGTGAGCAGGCTAACCGCTCCGTCACCGCGGCCCCTCGATGTTAAGAGCCGCTCAAATCTCTCCACTCTCCACTCTACTAAAGCTCTACAACACATACACTTGCATACGCGCAGAATAGTTTAATATTGCATAGTATTAATTAAAATATATGCAATATATGGGGATAGGAAAATTTCTTAGTTCAATGACCTGTAGCCTGTACTCTGCAGTCTTTATGTTCACTCAGGCATCACTTATTTGTTGATTGGCTGCTGCCCAAGGGAGTAGCAAGTTCTACACCATAACACGTAGCGCGGGATGTTGCAATTCTTTACTTTGACGTGTATTTTAAATAGCAAACATGACTTAAATATGCATGTGTTTGGAATCTAGCTTGTCCTAAAATTAATTCGCGGAATTTTCTGGTCCTTAAATATATGCATAATTGAACACTTTTGAGGACCATGCCCGAGTCCAGCTCGGTCAAGGATATATGAAAGTTTTTTGTTTGTCTTTGAAGACAGCTNCACTTTTGAGGACCATGCCCGAGTCCAGCTCGGTCAAGGATATATGAAAGTTTTTTGTTTGTCTTTGAAGACAGCTATGCCTCCCTTGTTTCGTTTGATATTATGTTCGACCTAACGTCAACAGTTGTGATTTTTGAGAATAAGAAAGCATTTTTTTAAATTTTTATTTAGGTATCGAAATGAACAGGATGGGTTGTAAATCGTATTACACATGAGACATCACTGTAATTGGGGTACAACCAGCAATTCAATTAATTGCCCAACAATAGCAACTGGCATTATGGTAAGCACGTTCGGTGTAGTTTGGACCAATAGAACGCTGGTAAATAGAACGCAGAGACCAATAGAACTGGTGTTTCTGTAGTAGAGTATACAGCAGACATATTTCAAGCTTGTCTTGGTTGCCAGTAAATATGATCAAACCTCAAAGTGATAAATTTTAAATCAGTAAGTTTGACTTTATAAGCTGGAAAATACTGTTGGAACTATTTTCTGCCCCAATGAGACTGTGAATCGACCTGTCAGCCATTAGCTTTCGCTAAGGTTTATTCTACTCAGGTTAGGAACAAAACGTGATTTTCTTATGGGAGAGTTTGCATAACGAAAATTTCGGCCGCTAGTTGCGCAGTCTTTCAAAAGGAAACTTTTAATTGACATTTTAAGATAGGTGAATAATAAAAGAGAAAGATTTTACTTAGTCACGAAGTTATTTTATATTTGATTTATTATTATTACAACTATCCTGTTTTTTAAAGTAGAAAATTGAGAAACTTTGGTACATTTCCGACACTAGCGCTTCCCTAGTGGCGGAAATTTTAGGTTGCCAATCTTTCAACATTAATCTTCCCTATCTGTAAAGGCTGTTCACGATAAAGTGAGCACTTCTGAAATAAACTTTTGTAAAAATNAGTGAGCACTTCTGAAATAAACTTTTGTAAAAATGTCGTCCCTACCTGCACACATTTTAAAGAGCGCACTAAGTGACATGCGTCCAGAACAGTTGGTAACGAGGGAGGGAAAGTAGTTCCATGTCTTTAAACGTTGAATAAAAAATGTTATGAAAACATTTTTGAAAAATGATTATTTTTGCTTTTTTTAAACACATCTAAGAGTAAGAATTGTCAGGTTTTTAAAATATTTTTACTTTTCTTATAGTTTCACAGTTTCACTTGACCAACACATTAATAAAGAGATGAGGCCATGGCAGTGTTAATTTTACATATAGTGGAAGAATACACATTGCTCATACACGTAGATGTTAAACAAGGCTTTCAAAAGTGCTCAGTTTACCGTGAACAGCTAATAGACTTGGGGACACCCGAATTTCGCGAAAGGTTTACATTTATCCTGAATTTCAACACTATACGGGCATACCGGCAGTTTTCTTTTGCTTATTGGCGGCGTGTCTTCGTGTGAAGACATTTTCCTACTTGACTGGACGATCAGAATTAGGTAACTTCAATACCGTAGGTCTGCGATTCGCGCGCAGACACCTACGACACGTAACATGGAAACAATTCAGTAACGAAAGTGCATCTGAGCTAAACGTTACTTTCGTTTAGTCACCGGCAATGCTTGCATGTGCCGCCACGATGGAAGTACAGAGTAGTTGGTTGTTACCGCGTGTCGTGGCTGGTGTTTCCGGTGCATAGGGCGGCAGGGGGCGGCGGCAGCTGATAACGGTCGGCGCTGAGGGGCAAGGCAGTTGATCGGGAGCGGTCAGCAATGCGACTCTCTCTCGAGTCTGTATCCTGGTGCTGTGATAGCTTCCCCCAGGCGTCCATCACACCCGCATACGCTCTGCCGATCAATGGGGTGCCAGGGAATTCCATCCCTCCATATCTCATACATCCCCCCTCCCCCAGCCCACGGGCTCATGTAACAATAATTATTTCCGTGCCAGGGAGTGATTTCCCTTAAGAGTAATAATGCACGATAATAAAAATGAAATAGTGGATTTTCTTTACATTTTTCTCCTTCCTGCATAAGTTTGCGTAGTTATCGTTGTTGGGTTGCCTAGTGCCTACCANGTAGTTATCGTTGTTGGGTTGCCTAGTGCCTACCACAATTTTTACTGCTAAAAATAGATAATTAAAAATAACTTTATACCCATTGAATTTGCTTTATAGTTCATTCACGGCTACTTCAAACTTTTCTGAAGCCCTGCTAAAGTTATACTTTCAGGATATTCCTCCGTCTCATGCAAACAAAGCTTAACCGTGTATAGAAACTCACGCCAAAGAGACAATACACTGCATTCGTGCGCACTCGCTTCAATGATATTTTGCACGAGAACGATTTCCTAATAGGCATTGCCAACACACCTATTNTGCATTCGTGCGCACTCGCTTCAATGATATTTTGCACGAGAACGATTTCCTAATAGGCATTGCCAACACACCTATTTTCGCCCTAGTTTTATTCTTATTAATTATAAATGAAACATTATAATTTAAAGATAAAATATAAACAAAAGTTCATTTTAAACAAAAGTTAGGTACTTTTATGTTTATAAAAATATCAACCGCTTGCGATACATTGCATATTTCGGAAAGAACCAAACACGTGAAACGGGGAATAATTTTTCAAAGGTTCAATTCAAAAAGTGTGAAGAAACCGCGAACATACTATAGTGCATATTTGTCGACTTGTAAAAAATGCATAGTTTCACCTGATGGAAAGGCACTCAATGGACCACGGGTAGAGATGGTGACTTGCTACATTTACGATTGGATGACATACATTTTTGTAGATGAACAACAGGTGTACCACATAGCGGTAGCAGATTCCCCAAAGAGCAATATGTTGCCCCAAATGGGAGCAACATATTCACAAACAGACGGTAGCCAATAACGGAACTAAAACTTCGGACATGTGACAGTACATTGAGAACTGACAAATAAACTCTTCCCGCTATAAATTACTATTTTTAGCAATCAGCTTCAGAAAAGTGTTCATTTATCTGTGAGCCATCTGCAGCTGCCTTGAAAAAAGAGCTGTTAAACAGTGCAGTTATGAAGGGTGTTTTGACTACCACGACTCCAGAAGAGTATGCTATATATAGGCACGGCCTGAGAAGGACGAAAAAAAAAAGGGGGGGGGGCGAGAAGGATGCAGAAATGGCAGTACTCCCTCACGGGGTAAACACGATGGCTCGTAATTTTGCAGCCGGACAGTTCGTTTGTGGGGCGAGCGGTGTGATATTCATTCGCCAACCCGTGCTCCCTTCAGGCCAGCTAAAATCCGCGGCCGAAGTTATGGTAACGACACAAGTTTTTACCCGAGGATGGGAAGGGAAGTTTACGATCTTGGCCTCCGTAACTTCAAGCTGCGTCCACTTCCGTGTAGCCCTCTCTTAAGGCTCCCGCCTACCTGGAACTTTTTTCCGCGTTTGAGACCGAGGAGAGCGGGAGCGATAAGGACGACACTGACACGCGCATCAAATGCGCCATCGCCACTAAGCGCAAGGCTCTCAACTGGCGTGCGGTGTTCTAGTCGCACTGCGTGTACCTATGGGACTTTCAGCGGTGACGCTATCATTTTATTGGTGTAAAGTCTGTAGGGGAGGTTGAGTGCAGGGCGCTTGAGTACTTTTGTAAGTTTACCCACAGTTGAAAACTGCAGGCAATGCGTGATTTTTTTTTTTTTTTTTTTTTTTT
>NQII01000054.1:1538263-1554853 GCA_002778355.1 Clitarchus hookeri | reverse complement strand
TTTTTTTTTTTTTTTTTTTTTTACGAAAATCGGGAGTCGTTAGTGATTATTCGACGAAGTTTATTACATACACACAGTATCACTCGACACGTGAAACTTACTAAAATTTAACGCGAAACTTGTAGTATCTCTAATGTTTAAGAGCATATCAGAAATCGGATTATTGGAACTAGAGGCTAAACCTCGCACACACTAGCAACGATTCTGCACCAGCTCTGTTTGGACCACTGTTCGACACGCCCCGAGCTAGCAGTAGCACATCTGTAACAAATCAATGACAGAATCGTTTAGAACCCAGTCAAGAGTGAAATGGCAACTCACTGAGCCCGCAAACAATGGACAGCCGATGCGGATCCGGGTGTAAAAGACAGCTGTTGAATTCAGCTTGCAGGTCCCTGAACTCGTTAGATTTTCCGGTCTCTAAGTTTTTAATTAATCGCGGCTAGAAGGGTTAATGTATCGTAGATATCGGAAAGGCAGCATAACAGCAGAGCTAATACGTGATTCATAGTTTCAGATACAATCAGACTACCAACGTTAATAATATTTAAACAGTACCAACAACCTACCTTAACTTTTGTTCTCTCACTGACAGTCTGTAAGAGTTAGTTACAGGTATAGAAATTTTGTTCTCTCAGTGATATTTATTTTTTTTAGGTTCGTGGTTCTAAAGACAGGCACTCAAGCGTCGATAAAATAATTCCGAGAAATTCTTGTCAACATAACGTGTTANAGTTCGTGGTTCTAAAGACAGGCACTCAAGCGTCGATAAAATAATTCCGAGAAATTCTTGTCAACATAACGTGTTACTGTCATGTCTGATATATATGTAATATCCTTATTAATCGAAAATATCCCTATTTTAGCGGGCATTGAGATATTATGTATTTAAGAAGACGTTAAGATGTGAAATTACTTTTCCTATTTCGCAGCCAAATTTATATATTTATGTTTACTTAAGTGAAGCAACTAGGAAATATTATGATTTACTGCGTACTTGTGTTAAGCACCAATTAACGGCAAGTTTGTTTCTCTGTGTTTGTTGGCACCAACCATTCCACGAATCGCACCACCTGCGTGGAAGGCATTGGCTGCATTGGTCCCTGATATAACTGCGTACAGCTGCGGTGATAAATTCCCTTCCTGTGCAACAAGTCCGCNGCATTGGCTGCATTGGTCCCTGATATAACTGCGTACAGCTGCGGTGATAAATTCCCTTCCTGTGCAACAAGTCCGCAAACTTGGACACAGTATCCGAATGGACTGAGGGTATGTGTCGTTTTAAGGGCAAGATTTTTTTTTGTTTTAACGTTTTTTTTTTAACTGCTTAATTAAAGGTGAACAACTTACGACAGAGACTTAAAACATTCACGGCTTCAGTAACTTGTAGGCTTGACCTCCCCGTACTTTGTGTAGTCAAACAGAAGCCGCCAACTGCATATTGGGCGCTTACTTGCACTGCATAAAGCCGTGATTGGGCCTGCAAAATGCTGCGTGTGTGTAANAGCCAACTGCATATTGGGCGCTTACTTGCACTGCATAAAGCCGTGATTGGGCCTGCAAAATGCTGCGTGTGTGTAACCTGTTAAAAATTCTCCAGGGCGTAAAGAATAAAAGGCGAAAAAATTAGAAAAGTAACACAAATGTATAGGAGTCACGGTGGCAGAGCGGTTAGACTGCTCGCCTCCCACCAAGGCGAACCGGGTTCAATCTTCGGCCGGGCCACTCCAGATTTTCGGAAGTGGGAATCGTGCGGGACGATGCAACTGGTCGGCGGGTTTTCTTAGGCACCTCCCGTTACCCCCGCCCTTGCGTTCCAGCGCTGCTCCATTCTCTTCTCATTTCACCCTCATCGGCTCTCAAGACCTCGTTGTTAAGAGCTGCCCAAGTATCTCTCAACTCAGCTAACACAAATATGTTACTTAAGTCTAGATTGCCCCAAAAAGAAAACGCAAGATTTCCACGTCTCTATTCACATATTTTGGGCGTAGAGCGGGAGGTTGGGTGGTTTTGAGCTGTGCCGGTGGCGGTATGGGACACAATTAACCATTTCCGTCGGCCCCGCACGCCCGGCAGATGGTTTGCAATGCCCGGCAGGCCATCAGAGGTCGCAGTCGACGCGACCGCCATTGACATTCCCCGCCGCCGCAGGGCTGTGCCACGCCTGACCACTCGCGCACGCCACGTGTGGCGGGTAAGACCATGCACCGCAAGGTATATAGTCCATTCACGGTTACTTACAACTTTCCTGGAGCGCTTCTCAAGTTCCACTTCCAGGTTATTCCTCCGCCTCATGCAAACAAATAGCAAACAGAGTTAAGGTTAGTTCTACGCAGGTTAGGAACAAAACGAGTTTTCTTATGGGAGAGTTTGGCACAGGGAAAATTTCCGCCGCTAGGTGCGCAGTGTCCCAAAGAAGTCACTTTTAATTAACATTTTAAGCTACGTGAATAACGAGAAAGATTTTAATTAGTTACGTACTTATTTTATATTTGATTTATGATTATTGCAATTATTTTGTTTTTTAAAGTAGAAAACAGAGAAAATCCGATACACATGCGAGACTAGCGCTTACCAAGTGGCGAAAATTTTCCCTGTGCCAAACTTTTAACATTGATCTTCCCAACCTGTAGTAGAAGTAACTTTAACAGAGTCTACAAAATTACACCAAAAGGACAACGCACCGTATTCGTGCGCACTCTGTGTAATGACATTTCTCATAAGAACTATTTCTTACTAGGCATTACCAACACGCCTATATTCCCTCTGTTTTATCACATTAAATATAAAGTAAATATTTAAATATATAAAGTGTAAGTAAAATTTCAATTTATCCAAAAAAAAAATAAAGGTACGTTTATGTGAACACAATGTTTTGATTAAAAAAGTGAGAAGAAACCACAAAGAGACTATAGGCCGATTTTTGTCTTCCGCGAATGTCCTCAGCATTCGTTCACCCATCGCCAATATGACTGTATAGTAGAAGTAGAGTGGCCTCCAATGGAGCACTGCACCCGACTGTGCAACATACAGAACTCATTAAAGAGTACAGTAGTACAGGGTGTTCACGTTAAAGTGAGCATTTTTGAAATCAACCTTAGAAAAAAAGTCATGCTCCTACCTGCACATATTTCGTCAAGCGCACTGAGAGGCATGCACCCAGTAAAGTTGGTAACGAAACAGGTAAACTAGTTGCATGCCATAGCATTGAATTAAAAGTGTTGGGTAAACATTTGTAATCGCTTAAATTATTTCTCTCACTTTATATTTATTTTAATGCATCTAAGTGAAAGAATGAGTAGATCAGTAAAATATTTACTTTTTTTTTAACAACTTTACAGTTTCACTTGACTGATACTTAAATAAACTGATGAGGCTCATGGCAGTGTTAATTTTACATAGGGCGGAAGAGTACACTGCGTGCATACAAGTAGATCTTAGCAGGGCTATCGAAAGTGCAGAGTTTACTTTGAACAGCTTTTATGAACACTCCCAGAATTGTCAGAAAAATACGATTTACGTTGCATATGAAAAAAAAATGCGTAACATGTTGAAACACCAAAATATTATGCTCGAATTTACTTGGTTAATGATAAAAAAATCAATTAATTAAAGTTTGTTTTAGATACAAATTTAAGCGTATTTTCATGCTAGATACTTCAGAAAGCNAAAAGTCATGCTCCTACCTGCACATATTTCGTCAAGCGCACTGAGAGGCATGCACCCAGTAAAGTTGGTAACGAAAGAGGTAAACTAGTTGCATGCCATAACATTGAATTAAAAGTGTTGGGTAAACATTTGTAATCGCTTAAATTATTTCTCTCACTTTATATTTATTTTAATGCATCTAAGTGAAAGAATGAGTAGATCAGTAAAATATTTACTTTTTTTTAACAACTTTACAGTTTCACTTGACTGATACTTAAATAAACTGATGAGGCTCATGGCAGTGTTAATTTTACATAGGGCGGAAGAGTACACTGCGTGCATACAAGTAGATCTTAGCAGGGCTATCGAAAGTGCAGAGTTTACCNTTTACTTTTTTTTAACAACTTTACAGTTTCACTTGACTGATACTTAAATAAACTGATGAGGCTCATGGCAGTGTTAATTTTACATAGGGCGGAAGAGTACACTGCGTGCATACAAGTAGATCTTAGCAGGGCTATCGAAAGTGCAGAGTTTACTTTGAACAGCTTTTATGAACACTCCCAGAATTGTCAGAAAAATACGATTTACGTTGCATATGAAAAAAAAATGCGTAACATGTTGAAACACCAAAATATTTTGCTCAAATTTACTTGGTTAATGTTAAAAAAATCAATTAATTAAAGTTTGTTTTAGATACAAATTTAAGCGTATTTTCATGCTAGATACTTCAGAAAGCACGTTTTGCAAAATGAAAAAAAAAAAAACACTTTAAGGAATTCATTATAGTAATTATTCTAACCGCATGCAATAAAATTTTTGTAACTTTGTTTACAAATATTTTTAGTAATTTACTTTGTGCACATCCATTTTTGCCACCAAAGTCATTTAAAACAAACGTACATAAATCAAATTATAACAAATATTTTTAAAATCCCTACCAATATTTTTTACACACAAACCTATAACATGTTTTCGCGAGAAGATTTCAGGACAAGTTGTGTTCCAACGCTCATAGTTCAGAGTCACTTTCGTGATTGGATCATTTTAATTGTTCCTCTTTTTTATCTGTCAGCCCGCGAATCACGTACGGTCATTATCGGAGAAACATAATTCTGATTGGCTCACTTTTCTAACATACTGTCTTCACACAAAGACAAGCGGCGAACAGTCAAATTAAGACTGTAATTGTGCACATGGGATATTGAAGTCTAGCTTCCGCGTAAACCTTATCGCGAAAAACAGGTGGCCTTACATGTAAGTGTAAAACAGTGCGACACAAAACTTCGGCTTTGGTGGAGCCAATAGTGGACTAAATTCTTTACGACTGTTTAACGTGCTAAGGAATACGGCTGAATGACATTCTATGAAAAAATGGTTTTATGATGACACGCAAGTACATAAAGACGCGTCTGATCAAAGACGTATCCATTTTTTCATGTGAATGTGAAGAGGAAGGGTGGTGGTAAGGACGAAGTTTCGTAGGAAAAGTAAGCGTGAGTGATGTACGTAATTAGAAACGATGGTTTATCGCTTTATCACGGGAAAAGTTTACTGTTCCCTAAGTTTTCAAGCCCACGTACTGTGAACATGTCAGAACATTTTCTTTCATTATTGGTTGGCGTGTGTGTATGAAGGTAATACCCGAATACGCTGGACCAATGAGCATTATAGCACTCTAAGACTGAAGCTGTTTGTTTTCTCTGCGAAGCGACAGGTCGAGTGAAAAATTAATCATCTAGTCATATAATTACAGTTTAGTCATTTCGGAAAGGGGCTCGGCCTCTTTTACCCCTTTTCACACCCTTTTCGGTACACCAAGTGTTCTAGTTGAGTTCTGATAGGCACACTGAGATCACAGACTAAATATAGGAACACAGCCTATTCCTAGGCCCTCGCCAGGTAAAGCCTGGCGAATGAAATCGTGCCTTGTTGTTGGGACATGAAGGAGTTTAACTTTTAGTGAGCGCGATTTTTCGGTAACGAAAAGCTCGATGCAGAGGCGTCTTCTCAGACCTGATCACATCGCTGGTCTCATGACCAGAGTTCTAAACTACTGGCAGAAAATACCGACTATGTATATTCGTGTAGTTCCCTCACGCTACAAAATGACTAACATCTTCGAGTAAAGTCTGCGTACGATAAGTACAGAGTGGAAACGATTTAGATGCTGCAGTTCGAGACAGGCTGGTATGTCATATATGTGTACATTTGAGCATCTCGCGCTACCGGGGATAACGACAACGACCAATGACCAAATGACTGTGTCTTCGCTATAATCAGTGATTTACAGTTCTTGTGTGTTTACAATAGGTATCGAATTCTTGTATTAAGAATAGCTGCCCACCAAATTCACTCTTTTATGTGTAGCTAGGGACATACATACCCAACACTCAGTTGACGTATAGAAACTTGGAGCTCGCCTGCTGCAAAATTACAACGTGAATTGTGTACAACTATCGTAATCTCTTAGTGAAATAAAACATTATCTGGCTGAAGGTATACTAATGCCACCGGAAAAATTCGTGAGTTCAATGACCTGCAGGCTTGACTGTACAGTCTTATGTACAAATATGCCGGCATAAGCTACACATTGGTTGCCTGCTGTCATAGTGGAAGGCGACGATTGGACAGCGTTCTCTAGGAAGTGTCAAATACCGCATGGGCCAATGGCTAAAGTTATATAAACGCATGAGTTTTGAATTCTAGCTTGTCCCGAAATGAATCCGCGAATTCTTCAGGTCTCTACTAATGCCATTTTTCTACAAAGCAGTACGTTAACTTCATATGCACGTTAATTAACTATACAATTTAGTTTTAACCTCTTCACATATTATGCCTGGTATACATGTTCGTTTATGGTATGCTGCAGAATAAAAATTTTTTTATTAAATTATAGTCGATGCTGTAACAGTCAGAGACTAACGCAGATGCAGCAGCAAACTTCATGTATGTAATGCTAAATAGATTCAATGATATTTTGTGAATCAACCTGAGAGGACGGTAGATTCACACAAAAACTATTTCCAGTTTGCTGTCTGCATGAAAATGCCATTTTTAGTGTTCGACCGGGCCACGCGGAATTAATGCCTTCGTCATTTAGATATCCGTGATTGGCGCATAGACAGTAAACAAACGTGAAACATTAATCACGATGTACAATTTTTAAATACATCTTGGCCTGAAATTTTTTCGCATAATACTACTCCCGCTAGCTAGAACCAAAAATGTTTCATTGACTGCTGTTTATGCAGTGGATCAAGAGAATCTCTTCTCGTGTATTCCTATTAAAGTATTTCAAAATTGTTAGCCAATAAACTTTTATATATTGAAAACTAAGTCGTTAAACTTGAGTGTCATGACAAGGGACAGGAAAATTCTGCGTTATGAACGACATGTAGGTTACACTCCACAGTCCTATGTACTTTCGAGCTTGAGCATTGTGTTTAATGGCTGCTGCCCCATTTTTAGCGAGTTTTACCTCAGACCAGGGGGCACTGGATTCGGTGCTTGTTATTCTGGCAGGCCTATTATTGGCTCAGAGTTCATTCGGGCGTGTCTTAATAATCTGTGATCCAATTGCAAGCATAATATAAATGTACATGTGTTTTACGTCTAGCTTGTCCCAAAACGAAATCGCGAATTTTTCTAGTCCCTAGTCATGACTAGAGATCCGGAAATTTCGCGCAATGAAATCAAGGCACTAGACTTCAATAAAAATGTACATTTTACTTTCTTTTCCGATTGGGCCGCAGTTTGTAAGCCACGCACTGACAAATATAAGCCAATAATTCACCTGCAAGAAAAATAGGACCGAATCCCGTGATACTTGGTATGGGGTAAAACAGAAACGTCAGCCAATGAACAACAGACTGACATTCGAGTGCACAAATTATAATGTAGTCTAACTTGCTGCTAAACGAATCCGCGAAATTTCCGGGTCTCTATTCATAGAGACCTGAATAATTCGCAGATTCATTTTAGGACAAGCTAGAATTCAAAACTCATGCGTTTATATAACTTCATCCATTGGCCCAANGCGAAATGTCCGGGTCTCTATTCATAGAGACCTGAAGAATTCGCAGATTCATTTTAGGACAAGCTAGAATTCAAAACTCATGCGTTTATATAACTTAATCCATTTGCCCAAGCCGTANCATTGGCCCAAGCCGTATTTGACACTTCCTGGAGAATGCTGCTCCAATCGTCGCCTTCCACTGTGACAGCAAGCAACCAATGCGCAGTTGATGTCGGCACATTGGTTCATAAGACTGCAGAGTCTAGCCGGCAGGTCATTGAACTCGCGATTTTTTCCGGTCTCTAACTATTCATGACTAGAGACCTGAAAAATTCGCTAATTCATTTTGAGACATACTATAATTCAAAACACGTGTGTTGATATAACTTTAGCTATTGGTGCACACGGTGTTTGACACCTCCTGGAGAACGCTGGTCCAATCTCCGCCTTCCACTGTGACAGCAGACAACCAATGTGCATTTAATATCCGCATATTTGTACATAAAACTGTAGAGTCTAGCCTGCAGGACATTGAGCTCGCGCATTTTTCTGGTCTCTAGTCATAAATAGGGGCAGGAAAATTTCGCGTTTTGAACGACCTTTAGGCTAGACTCCAGTCTTATTTATTTCCGAGCCTCAGCTTTGTGTTCACTGGCTGCTGCTCCAATGTGTAACCAGTTTTACCTCAGATCAGGTGGCACGGGAGTAGTTATGATTGGCCGATTCGAAGACAGGATCGCGGGAGGGTGCCAGGGTGCCATGCCGCAGAAACCTCATGCTCTTGCATTCCACCGCCATTTTGGCAGCCATTTCCCCTCGAAATATCCCGTTTTTCCCTCGAAATTTCCCAAATGTTCCTCTAAATTTCCCAAATGNAACGACCTTTAGGCTAGACTCCAGTCTTATTTATTTCCGAGCCTCAGCTTTGTGTTCACTGGCTGCTGCTCCAATGTGTAACCAGTTTTACCTCAGATCAGGTGGCACGGGAGTAGTTATGATTGGCCGATTCGAAGACAGGATCGCGGGAGGGTGCCAGGGTGCAATGCCGCAGAAACCTCATGCTCTTGCATTCCACCGCCATTTTGGCAGCCATTTCCCTCGAAATATTCCGTTTTTCCCTCGAAATTTCCCAAATTTTCCTCTAAATTTCCCAAATCGTTCTTAAAAATATTATTTTTATAGATTTTTTCAATGACTTCACAATGTAGAAGAATGACTCATTTTTGGGCAATGAGGAACTGAGGAGCTGAGGGTTTTCTCAGAGTCTACCCCTACAATACTTCACACTCTTGCATTCCAATCTGGGAGGGTTATAGCCCTATACGAACTTAAAAGCATAGTTGGCCGTAATTCCCGAACCGTTTAAGATGTAGTCGTCAAATACATATCATAGGCATCGACGCAGACAAGGAAAATTAACAAATAGTAATTTAAGCCCTATGCGAACTTATAAGCACAGTTGGCCGTAATTCCCGAACCGTTTTAGATGTAGTCGTCAAATTCATATCATAGGCATCGATNTTTATAGATTTTTTCAATGACTTCACAATGTAGAAGAATGACTCATTTTTGGGCAATGAGGAACTGAGGAGCTGAGGGTTTTCTCAGAGTCTACCCCTACAATACTTCACACTCTTGCATTCCAATCTGGGAGGGTTATAGCCCTATACGAACTTAAAAGCATAGTTGGCCGTAATTCCCGAACCGTTTAAGATGTAGTCGTTAAATACATATCATAGGCATCGACGCAGACAAGGAAAATTAACAAATAGTAATTTAAGCCCTATGCGAACTTATAAGCATAGTTGGCCGTAATTCCCGAACCGTTTAAGATGTAGTCGTCAAATACATATCATAGGCATCGACGCAGACAAGGAAAATTAACAAATAGTAATTTAAGCCCTATGCGAACTTATAAGCATAGTTGGCCGTAATTCCCGAACCGTTTTAGATGTAGTCGTCAAATTCATATCATAGGCATCGATGCAGACAAGGAAAATTAACAAATGGTCATTTAAGCTAAGGTCGATGCCAATGTTATGAATTTGACGAGTACATCTTAAACGGTTCGGGAATTACGGCCAACTATGCTTATAAGTTCGCATAGGGCTATAACCCTCCCAGCTTGGAATGCAAGAGTGTAAAGTATGGTAGGGGTAGACTCTGAAAACCCTCAGCTCCTCATTGCCCAAATATGAGTCATTCCTCCATATTGTGGAGTCACTAAAAAAAATTTATAAAAATAATATTTTAAAATTTTTTGGGAAATTTGGGAAATTTTGAGGGAAAAACGGGATATTTCGAGGGAAGTGGTTGCCAAATTGGCGGTGGAATGCAAGAGCATGAGGTTTCTGCGGCATGGCACCGTGGAACCCTCCCGCGATCCGGTCTTCGAATCGGCCAATCATAACTACTCACGGGATTCGGTGCCTGTTTCCTTGCAGGTCTGTAATCGGCTCACAGTTCACCTGGACGTATCTAATTAACTGTAGTCCAATTGAAAACGTAACAGGAATGTACATATGTTTGAAACATAGCTCGTCCTAAAATAAAATCGCGAAATGTTTCAGTCCCTACCCATATGCCATCGGGTGTCGAAACTCGTCGTGAGAGGCTGGCCAGCCCTGGCAGGAGAGAAAGTGGCCGCACAGCTCAACCACGCCATTTGACTCTGATTTACAAGAGCGCAGGAGCCGCGAGACGTGACCTTCGCTCGCGCACCAGCACCCACTCGCGTCCAACACCCGCTGTCGTCCGACTATATCACAATCTGCAGTGCACTTGTGAACGACGGCAGCTGTGCGGTAAGCCGGTACACCGTAAAACATTTCCTGGTAAACTTCGCAATCTGCAATGGAAGTTTTTAACCCATATATTGAATGGATATAATACCACGTGTCAGACTGTAAACATAGGAATGTTGAACGTCGTTACTGTACAAGGTTGGGGACTTCCCTACGCATTTGACTATTTCGTGAGCGAATGTAGGAAAGGTACCACGGATGTATGGGAAAATAGTTTACCATTCGCACTTTCTCACTGTTAGTTTACATTGATATGGTAATTTTAAGAATAATTTCTTAGANGGAAAATAGTTTACCATTCGCACTTTCTCACTGTTAGTTTACATTGATATGGTAATTTTAAGAATAATTTCTTAGAGCGTAGTTTGCAAGTTCGCCACACATAGGCCTCACCGTCGTGAAGTGGTCTCCTCGCTACCCTCCCACCACGGCGAACCGTGTTCAAGTACCCGGTGAGGTCCAGCTCACAGCTCCAGGTCTGCACTCGGGAAACGTGGCCGACACTACGAAACAAAATGATAACGCTCCGCCTCACCCATTTTACAGAAATTCTTCGTTTTCGCGTCATAATTTTGGATTCGTAGTAATTACTGACAACGTACGGTTATAGAAAATTTACATTTTACGAGTTGTTTAATATTTTGGTGCTGAATTTTTTATGTGTGATATCTTTTTGTTTTAAAAAGTCTAGAACATATTTATAGTGACNTTTAATATTTTGGTGCTGAATTTTTTATGTGTGATATCTTTTTGTTTTAAAAAGTCTAGAACATATTTATAGTGACCTGAAGAATTGGCGTATTCATTTTAGCCATTGGTCCACGCTGTGTTTGACACCTGGAGGACGTTGGCCCAATCGTCGCCTTCCACTGTGGCAGCAGACAACCAATGTGCAGTTGATATAGGGATATTTGTACATAAGACTGTAGAGTCTATTCGGCAGGTCATTGAACTCGCGATTTTTTCCTGTCTATACCGATAACTAATCAGCAAGCAAAACGCGACCGAATCCCTTGCTACCTGGTATGGGGTAAAACTGGAGCATCGACCAATGAACAACTAACTGACTCTCGAGTGCACGAAGAACTGTGGAGTCTAGCTTGTTGCCACATGAGTCCGCGAAATTTTCCGTGTGTCCCTACTAATGTTGATTTTTAACAAGCAAGTGTCGTAGACTTGGCGTTGATTATAAACGCTGAGCTACGCAAACAATTCTGTATGTTTCATAAAATAATGTTTAGTAACTATAATGTATTCACGGTAACTTCAAGATTTTCTGAAGCCCTGCTAAAGATCTACTTTCAGGGACCCGATTATGTATCCTTCCGCAGTATGTAATCAAAACATTGCCATGTAACACCTGTCAAACGTTTTGCAAACAAAAACAGTGCCATGTGGGTACTCTCAAATATTTTGTAAACAAACAGTGCCTTGTGGGAACTGTCAAATATTTTATTAACAGTGTCCATGTGGGAACTACCAACATTTATTTTTGAAGAGAAACAATGCCATGTAATCTTAACTGTCATATACTTTAATAAAATTCTCCACATGTCTAAAACAAATGCTAATAAATTTAGCAAAATATTGTAATACGTACAAAAAGGTAGATTGAAGTATATATCGGAACTGTTTATTATATAATTTAATTAAAGTTTACTTATTGTATTAANAACTAGCAACATTTATTTTTGAAGAGAAACAATGCCATGTAATCTTAACTGTCATATACTTTAATAAAATTCTCCACATGTCTAAAACAAATGCTAATAAATTTAGCAAAATATTGTAATACGTACAAAAAGGTAGATTGAAGTATATATCGGAACTGTTAATTATATAATTTAATTAAAGTTTACTTATTGTATTAAGATTTATTTACATATTTGGTGTAAGGAAAAAGTTAAATTTTACATAATAAACTTTTGGAAGTAGCACTCAGGTTAAAGATTTCACTGTGATAAATGGTACCGTATTTTATCGCATATAAGTCGCACATTTTATTTAAAAAAATTTATTGAAAACTCGGGGTGCGACTTATAAGTGAGAAAAATTCCTCCAGCCCCGCACTAACGTTTCATTTACTACGAATTCACGGCCCGCGGCTCGATTTCCAAACTCTTCAGCGAACAAAATCACTTTCATTTTTAAACCTGCGGTGTAGGTACATCTCTTTTCCATTAAGAAACTGTCGCATTTATTCACTGCCACAACATCAAAACAACACTACGTGCGGCGCAAAGACGATATAAGAGAAATACGTGTAAGCAAACGCTACTGTGCTGCTATCTCTTACGCTTGACAAAAAGCTTTCGAAAATAATCGATTATCAGTTATTGACCAAAATTCGATTCCTTTTCATTCTTTTAAAATATGTTTTTCTGTTAAGGATTGCGAAGAGAATTACGTAACGGAAATATTCAAATGCCTTTCTATATTTTGCACGTTTATTTGATAAAGTGCAGAAATAACAACGCTAATACTAAAATTACATCTTAACCTAGAATTATCTTATAAGTAGAAAGAATGTGTTACGTTAGTTTTATAACCACAATTCAGCGTCTCCAATATCCAATATGGCGTGGTTATACTTCTGAAAAAAACGTGCCCAAACGGACAAGATGGAGTGTATGAGTCCGCTGGACAGACACTGAAATTTATTTAATTTCAATTAATAACAGTGAAATCTTTACCCATGAGTGCTACGTAAAAATGTAAATATATAGTTTAGCAATATTAACTTTACAATTACGGCATTAAATTTATACATATTAATATTTAACCTACGAACTATTTCTTTTCAGCTATAACCAACATGTCCCTTCAAAATCCGTTGTTAATTCGTACGGACTTTTAACAAATTATTATAATTTATTGAAAAAATATACTTAAAACTTAAAACAACCAATTTATATAGTGCTTCAGTGCTAAAAGCAAGACAAAACCTTTTTCCATATATATTTTTATAACCAATTGAACATGTAACTCCTAGGGAGATTTTTCAAAGGTTCTTTTTAAAAGTATCGAAGATACCGTGAATGGATTATATACAATATTTCAACTGTAAAGTTAAGTAAATATTTTTCAAATAGTTCGTGATCTGTTATAGCAAACATCTAGAGATGTGGTATACAAATTTTCGTCTCCTCTGCATTTACCCAACATGGACTTGTCCCTCGCCAATACAGCTGCCAGTCACATGGTTAACAGTAACGAGCGTGTTGGTTTATATATATACATTTTCAGCATACCTAACCTTTTATATGCGATGAAATACTTTTGAACAATTCTAGTTGCACTAAAACTAGGTTAGCGGAAGTGTACAATCTCCTCAAAGCACTTACATAAACAATGTTTTAACCCTAAGTTCTATGCACTTGGACCACGATAGTGCTATTGGCAGGAAACAAATTAAATGTTGGAACACGGAGTGGCTGCTGCGCAGTTCGTATGCACACTTCGCTTCATGCTCCCCCTGCGGTTACACCCGAATGGATCGGGCAGAGGAGATGAGAAAACTAATTGATAACGTCGCGAGGGCGCCCGCCGGGGAAGG
This sequence comes from Clitarchus hookeri, assembly GCA_002778355.1. NCBI lineage: Eukaryota > Metazoa > Arthropoda > Insecta > Phasmatodea > Phasmatidae > Clitarchus > Clitarchus hookeri. The sequence continues at coordinate 1,540,827 of NQII01000054.1, read as the reverse complement.
TGCGACCGCAGTTGGGGACGCGCGCACCTACAGTTTCGCTACTGCACCCGTAGGCCCAGTTTGTCTGAGACGCTGCCGGCGACACGGCGCGTGTGCGTGGCTGCGGTTTTCCTGTAGGCGCGGGTGACGCGCCGGCGGCCGGTGATGGCCCAGTTGACGAACCGGCTTGGCATTCCGCTTTCTTCCTGGTCGACTCTCGTGCAAGAACATCATCTACCATCACGCCGCTGACAACTATACAGGCACAGACAGATTTACTTAAAATTATGGGCTGGCAGCTGCGAAATTTTAATAGAAAATCACATCTTAAGGAAATTTCGCCTCAGTTATTTTTAAATAGGCGTTTCAAACAAAATGTATTCTTCGCGAATTTTTAAAGATAAGCGTTATGTCCTTTTTTTGTAAAACATAAATTTTAAAAATTCCTTGCAAGCAGGCTATACGTGGAAACATCTCCGCTGCAGGGAGTCGCTTATATTCATGCCTGTACGGCAATCAGTTATGTTGGTATCTGTATTCCCATTTACATCCTACTTTTTTATTCGCACAACACCGGACACTCTCATTATTGCTAATTTATAAATTTCTCAATCAAAAATTATTTCCTGTGTAGAATAATATGCAATCCATCCTGTTCATCTGAGTAATTTGCACTTGGCGTAATATTGTCTTACAAATAACTTTAGAACACAGTCATCGAAGTAATATTTCGTCATCAGAACATTCAAAGAACGTGGACACCAATTCAAGCGACGTAATATTACGCCAGCAGAATTCAAATTGATAACAGCAGTTTTAACAACGGCCTGATTTTCCTCTACCCTATATGGTACACGACATCCCTCTAGTCCGGAAACACACACGTATCGAGGTTGAACTTGAATTATCAGATGTTAGGTGTGGTTCTAGAAGGATTGGTAGATAAATTAATCCAAGTTTCCAGATTACAATATCTTACGCAGCACTAAAACGTGCAAATTTATGGCATACCATCTTTAGAAAAAAGAGCACTAAACAGCACCACGAGGAAACTAATATTGTTACAAGACGCCTGAGTGTCGCATCCGAATTTATGAGGAACGGAGGTATTAATAAAAATAAATGAACTAAATTTGATTTTTAATTTATACACACAGCTATTATTNGTTTATGAGGAACGGAGGTATTAATAAAAATAAATGAACTAAATTTGATTTTTAATTTATACACACAGCTATTATTTACAGCATGAAATTATCTAACGCCGCTATTACTCTTTTAATTTCTCAGTGAGCACAATATTTAATGTCTATTTCAACTCTAATTAACGTCCTTTTTAATGTCTCTGTTTGATTATAGTAAATTAACTCATACTCATCATCAACACATGCTCAGTCTGTCTGTTGCCATCACTTGTAATGTCTTTCCCTCATGCACCCAGTCCAACAGTTCAGCCTGCAGTCGTGCTCTTCAGTGCTCTGGTGATCGCAGTCGCAGATTTTCCTCCCGCTGGTCACTTCCGGTGCCACTCAGTGCTCTTCTAGCTCGTCGTCTTTCGCTCGATACCGCACAATAGCCCAAACACGCGACTCTCGTGAACTCTCCAATCCACTCCACTCATCCACTTATCAACTCCCTGCTCGGGAGGGGGGGGGGCGGACGCGCTTTTATATTAGTCGCCTTGACCATCTGGAAGGTTCGAAGCACCCCAAGACACGAGGAGAGAAGCAAGGTAAGCAATCCAGAGCATTCTTCTGATAAACACAGAAATTCAATACAATCAAGGCCATGATAGCGCGAGATGATAGCGTTATCGCAACGCCACTCACACATTTCCGCTCTCGCAAGGGATGCAAAGCAGCGAGCGCGTAACAATACTATTTATTACAAAGGTATCTTGTTTCAGGCAAGGAAACTAGTCACAAAACTGCAGATAAATTCTCCAACGGCTTCGTCCCTTCTCTAGTATTCTCCACATTGAATGGTAATACTGAGTTTTGGTTGCTTCAAATAATATTTTTCCTTAATTTTGTGTAGCATAGCTAATTAGGATATTCAAAACCAAGTGTACCCATGCACGTACACGTTGCATAGGAAGTTCATGTGTTTAGTCAGCATAGTACACTACGAGGCTCACTTCTCAACGATTTTACCTGCGGATAACTAACTGGCTTGTAACTGCTCTACACTACGACTGCTTCGTATCACTATCGCCAACACATAAACCATACGGCTCACTGCTGACTTTAAAAATAAAGCGAGTACTGTGTCAGCTCAAGTACAAAACTATATAGATTTTTTTTCTAGCAAATGAGACCACACATTAATGCAGGGTTTGAAAGGGGTTATGATAATGTGCAAAGTATATATCAAAGGACTGCTGAGGAATTTGTCTGGCACGAAGGTGGAAGACCTGCTGGGACAAATCACTTCTAGTGCTGCGGATCGGAACTGTACCCACGACCTCCGGAAAGAGAGCGAGCCACGATCCGTAAAATGGCGGACACCTGTAAACAATCAGGCGGGCAAGAGCCCGGGATGCGGGCTGCGTGCTTCGAGCCGGCAGCTTCCTTCCGGTCGACGAA
>NQII01000054.1:1522625-1538247 GCA_002778355.1 Clitarchus hookeri | reverse complement strand
GGGGGGGGGTGATCGTGGGAGCTTCTTCTCCACCATTCCGTCAACATGCCGTGGTCCCAACCTCGCGGGGCATTCACATCACTGCTGACATTTGTACAGGGAAAAAATACTTATATAATCATCACACAGAGTGTTTTATTATGTTGTAAAAAAAAGATTGGTGAGGGAGGAAACATCATTTCTTACAAGCGACGCGAAAATTCTGGGACTGGTTCGTTGACATCATACCGTTTAAACACATGTACAAATGTACGATTGGCTCACATTTTATCTCGCACACAATATTAAACTCGGATTAATTACTTAAAGTATATAAAAACCACTTGTAACTCAGATAGTACAATTACTGCTTACAAGCAGTGAATGAACGAAATACTTCTGGTAGACAATATATCCGACTGNGTAACTCAGATAGTACAATTACTGCTTACAAGCAGTGAATGAACGAAATACTTCTGGTAGACAATATATCCGACTGTGCGGGAAATATAACCGCTAAATATCCAAATTTGTACAGAAGCGAAAATCGAGGAATCTACGACGACCAAACCACAGAGTATTTAAGAATGCAGAGTGTTATGATATTGATATTTGGTTGATATGAATCCTTAACGGNGACGACCAAACCACAGAGTATTTAAGAATGCAGAGTGTTATGATATTGATATTTGGTTGATATGAATCCTTAACGGGGATATAGAGGCGTAAATAATTATTTATAAGAGTTATATAAAAGAGGTTCATTTAACATTAAGGCTGTGATACCTGCCAAATGCTGAAGTTTGGAAGTAGGTATTGATTCTGCTCTGCGGCGTGAGGCGCCAGCACTTGATGCTAGCCCTCAGTGATAGGGCGTAGGAATACGTCGACACTGTTGTCTCTAGGTCCAATTTAATAATAAATTACACTGTATACGTGTGTTCACATAATCGAGTTTTATTGTTGCTTGAACAGGTTAACTGGTACATGAACTCACGAGACAAACTCCCCTCCCCTTTTTCTATGTAGGCTACATATGGTTTGACGCCGCGACTGGCGTCTTGGGGGGAGGGGGGGCAGGATTCTTCACACCTGGTGTAGAACTACTTATCTGACACTGCTGCGCTGTCTTCCCTCGGCTGGCGGTGGGGCGTCCCGACGCCTGCTCTCGGAACTCCTCCTCCCGGGTCCACTCAGCACTCTTCGTTTGGCGAAGGCCGGCTGCCGTTTTCTCGGACTCTTCCCGCCGTACGTCCCGTTTGACGGCCTCCGACTGAGGTCCACGTCTTGATGCATTTGGCGAACTCGTTTTCTCTCGGCTCCCGGTCCACCCTTCTCGTTTGACGAAGTCTGACTGACTTTTCTCGGATTCTTCCCGCCGCACGTCCCGCTTGACGGCCTCCGACTGAGGTCGACGTCGTGATGCATTCTCGATCCTCGACTGACTCCGACTGACTGACTGACTGCTCGATCCGCGACTGACTGACTGACTGACTCGTTCATCGCACTGGCTTCGTCCGGCTCCGACCCGGACGCCTCGCTTCAGGTCCCCCGACTGACTGATTCGACGTCTCTCAACTGACTGCCCTGTTGCTCCCCCCTTCACGTGGTTTTGTAGCGTCCATCACCATATTCAACTTCCCCCGTCTCTGCACGTGGTCCGGGGTGCTTGTCGTCCCCCTGGGTCATAAAACACGTGGCCGCTGCTCGTGTGGTCCGCAGCCGGCCTGGCGTCGTCCCTTGGTTCTGGCCTGGAAGTTTATTGTCCCGTTCTGCACGCACGTCCGCTAAAAGCTCTCATGGTTTATTGCGGTACAAGCCCGGGACAGGCGCAGCTGGTGGTGGGATCTCGGTGTCCCTTGGGCAGCTGCAAAATGCAGCTGTGTCCGCGCCCTGGTGCCTTCCGTTGTCTCCGGATGTCGTCTGCACGTGCAGGAAAAGTTGCACGTGAAGAAACCTTTGGTAGGGTGCCTTTGCAGCTGCGAGGCTCCTGGCGTCACTCTGCCGGCTCGTCCACAAAACCCTTAATCCTTATTGCGGTCGTACGCCTGCGAGCTTCGCCAGAGCGTGTGTTCTGACGAATAAAATATAGGGATGCAGAATGCGTCAGTTGTACAATATTATTTAAATATAAATATGATTGAATATGAACGGGGGAGCTAAACAAATATACTAAAATATTAAATTATATTATTTTATAAAGATTTAACCAGCCACATTCTGAGTAAAGCCTAAATGGAGAGTCCCCACCTTGTTCATGATTCCGGGGGCTGATTAAGATGGCGCAAGTCAACGGCCTTACACACTTATCTTCAGTGGTCTTCTCGTTCCAATGGCCAGACGAAAAAAGACACCGCCCACTGACTACACTGTCCTATGTCGGCTGCGTTGTCCCCGTTTACTGACCGGTGGGGGGGTTTCTGCGGTTGGCGATTTCATAACTAATTTCAGCGATCACGGTCTGTGTCCTGGATAAATAAGTGAAGGTGTGATCAGGATGGCCGCTCAGCTAAGGGCCTGACCACAACTCGTAACAAGAGGTTAATAGTTGCTTATTCCGCGAACTTCAGCCGCACACGCCACCAAAATAGCGTCAGTAGCAAGTAACACGTCGGAACGCCGTTTAGCAATCAGCGCCTGGGAACCTACTTGCCAACCGGAAACCCAGCCAATAGGGAAAATCTCACAGTACTCAGCAGCCAATCAGATACAAAAGGCCCGTTCCCAGAGTCTCGCTCAGCCAATCACAGAATGTGTACACGCACATCAAAGGAACCGCCTTGCTATTTCGCCTCTGTGCACTTACATACTCTGTGACGTAACACTCCGACTTATGCAAAGAGATTAAGGCTCGTTAGTTTTTAGTTTATTGAGTTTCATTTAGTGGCCTTTCATTATCGGCTGTTGTATATACCTATTACCTGCTATTAGTCTACAAGCAACTAACTCATATCAAAATATAATAATCGTAGCACCAAAGAAGCAAAACGTTTCGGCATTTTGAAAGTAATATCTGCGAAACTTGTACACGTCCCTTAAATGAACATTGCTAGAATCTTCATATCAATGAAGTTATAGGATCGTGAATTTAAGTCCCATAATAACACGCAATACACCCAATGATCTTCCTTGTTTGTAACTAATTCGTACATCGTGCTGCTGCCCTAGGTTATGATTGGTTCTTTTCACTACCGCCAAACAAAAAAAAACATATAATTCTCTAGTTTGTTATTACATACAAAAAAAATTATAAGTCCATTCGCGGTATCTTCACACTTTTTGAAACAAACCTTTGAAAAATTACCCCAAGTACGGAGCGTTTTTGTTTCTGAAATACGTTATATATCACAAGAATTTTATACTCCTGTTAACATAAACATATCTTATTTTTGGTTATATTGAAATAAATTTTTCTTGTATTTTATTTATAAATTAAATTATTTCACTTACAGTTTATATGAATAAAATCAGTGAGAAAATATGAGTGTTGGTAGTGCCAAGTAAGAAACGAGTGCGCACAAATGCGATGAATTGTCTCTTTGGTGTAATTTTTAACTAAAGTTGCATGAGGCGAAGGAGCAGCCAGAACGTAAAACTTACGCAGGTCTTCAGAAAAATTGGAAGTAACCATGAATAGACTGTACCTGCTGCGCCGGCTCTAAGTCCAGCAAACTTACATATATATCCTACAACACCTGAACTAGAAAATTCATGTTTGTCTAAAAGAATTAAATTGGCGACGAGTGTTGCTCGGTGAAGTAGTATGGATGAGTGTATGTACATTTTTCAGCATTACGTGACAGTACGTAGGGCCACCTATCTTCCGCGGAAATATGTATGCAGAGGCCAGACTTCAATATCCTATGCCCAAACTTGAAGTCTTCATTTGGCTATTGGCCGCTTGTCTTTGTGTGAAGACAGCCTGTTACATGAGTGAGCCAATCATAATTAAGTTTCTCCAACACTGACCGTCCGTGATTCGCTGGCAGACAGATAATACGCGTAAAAGTTAAAATGATCCAATCACCAACGTGGTTATGTTGGTTCATAACCACGTTGGTGTTTTGGAACGCAACNACGTAAAAGTTAAAATGATCCAATCACCAACGTGGTTATGTTGGTTCATAACCACGTTGGTGTTTTGGAACGCAACTTGTCCTGAAATCTTTTCGTAATAAACAGGAGGCCGTACGGCATTTTGTATTACTCTGCAACACATAATAATCACTTAATTATTCTTGGCAGTACGAAAACAATTAGCCTAGGGATATTTGGGAAAAGGCGTTATTTATGCCTTGTAACGGTCAATATATATCTGTATAGCTATATATACACACACTGAAGAGCCAAAAAAACCGGGTACACCTGCTTCATATCGTATAGGGCGCCCGCGTGCACGCAGAAGTGCCGAAAGACGACGTGGCATGGACTCGACTAATGTCTGAAGATATGCAAGAGGCATTGGAATGTGCGCCAATTTGAGAAATAGTTGCACTTCTGTCACGTTTAATGATTTTCGTCAGTCGTCGTTTCTCCCGTTCGTTCACGATCTTTTTCCGGCCGCAGCAATGTCAAAGATTTGATGATTTATCGGATTCCCGATATTCACGGTACACTCGTGAAATGGTCGTACACGAAAATCCAAATTTTATCGCTACCTCGGAGATGCTATGTCCCATCTCTCGTGCGCCGACTATAACACCACGTTCAAACTCACTTAAATCTTGATAACCTGCCATTGTAGCAGCAGTAACCGATCCAGCAACTTTGCCAGGCGCTTGTTGTCTTATATAGGCGCTGCCGACCGCATTGCGTTACTCTGATTCGTTCCATACCTCTGTTATTTGCATACGCACGCCTATACAAGTTTTTTTGGCTCTTCAGTGTACACACACACACACACACACACAAGCTCTCGTGGTGTAGACTACAAAATTATTGTTTAGGTTTTTTTTTAAATAAAGTTGAATTTTACTTCGTGTTAATTTTCTATGCTCTATACATATTATATAACTCAACGTTTTCAGTGAATTAAACGGTAAAACCACTTATTAGTATTTCTCTGTTATAGATAGATATATGCTACCGTTGGGGTTTNTTTCAGTGAATTAAACGGTAAAACCACTTATTAGTATTTCTCTGTTATAGATAGATATATGCTACCGTTGGGGTTTTTTTTAGATCTTTTTATTCTACGCAATTCTTTACTACATGATATTGTACCATCTTTAACGATTTAGACAGCGTATTGCAAGAGAGCGCGCTGGTGGCAAACGTTTTCCGACTTTATTCACTATTATCGTTTGTAAATTTTTTGAGATATTTTTTTGCAATAAAAAGTAGCCAATATCACCTTTCAGCCTTCCAACTATTTCTGTACAAGAAATTACGTCGATTTGTTGTTCGGTTGCGTGGTTGCATTGTTATTCCGTTTGTGTACTTTTTCATTTTCCAATAAGAATTTCCCCGAGGGAATGAGATATTTTCTNTATTCCGTTTGTGTACTTTTTCATTTTCCAATAAGAATTTCCCCGAGGGAATGAGATATTTTCTCGGGATAAAAAGAAGCCTACGTCACTTCCCAGCCTTCCAACTATCTCTGTACAAAAAATCACGTCGATCTGTTGCTCCGTTGCGACGTCGTTCCCCATATAAGAAGGCCACTTTTTGACAGCTCGGTGAAAGTAGCGCCACTGTTTACATCTGACTACGTATCCTTCCGCCATCAGCTGGTCCGTCAAGTCGGGGCTGTATTTTTTATCAACACGCTGTCAGCTAATCCACTTCTCATTGTACTGTAATGCTAAACAAATTTTAAGATATTTTAAGACTGACATCTGTCTAAAAAAATAAGTAGGTTATACAAGTAAAAATATAAAATGTTGCAAATAATTAAATATTTGCTAACTCTTTTTTAATTTGTCCGAGATAGTGAATTTGGGTTAACATTTGCGAGACGGTCTGTTGTATCTATTATCACACTTTGGACGTTATAGCTAATATATTCGAGTTGGAAATATGTGACGTGGAATAACGTTACAATTGCTTAAAAACTATTCACGCGTGTCTGGCTTTCTACGGAAACAAGGAGATGGGTTTCGAGAGAACAATATGGCGTATAATTTACGTAGACGAACGATTACCAGCCGAATATAAATTACTTGCACTCCAAATCGTTGTACATTAAATATATAATACTTAAAAACTTATGCGGAGCTCGTGGCAAAATATAACTATTGGCATCTGCTTGTAAATTCGTTATATATCGCGCAGGAAAGCCGTTCATTTCTGGCTGGTAATACATCGCAAAATATCCAACAGATGGCGCGCACAGCACGTCACGGCGAAGTTTGAGCAATCGTTTTTTTGGGTAACAGATAGCGTATTTTTTTAAAGTTGATAGTTCTTATATTACGGGCTGGAAATATATTTCAAATTCGTGTCGTTTCGTAAAATTATTAAAAAAAATTATTCAACAATATTATGCAATATTTCTGTATGCTNTTCGTAAAATTATTAAAAAAAATTATTCAACAATATTATGCAATATTTCTGTATGCTTATAGAATTAATATCAAGGACGTGTTGAAAGCGAGGTTGAAGAGGGATGATATACGACGCGAAAAAGCTATCTGAAGTANTATTTTTTAAAGTTGATAGTTCTTATATTACGGGCTGGAAATATATTTCAAATTCGTGTCGTTTCGTAAAATTATTTAAAAAAATTATTCAACAATATTATGCAATATTTCTGTATGCTTATGGAATTAATATCAAGGACGTGTTGAAAGCGAGGTTGAAGAGGGATGATATACGACGCGAAAAAGCTATCTGAAGTAANGAATTAATATCAAGGACGTGTTGAAAGCGAGGTTGAAGAGGGATGATATACGACGCGAAAAAGCTATCTGAAGTAAGCACAACTTCAGAAAACTTTTCCACGTCATATCGTTCTATTGTACATTTCATTTTGAACACCTATGCATAATTATATTATCACGAAGTTTAGTTTTTAACACTAACAACCATTGTTTTGTGACCCTGTAAAATAAAATGTATTAATAAATCTAAGAACTCTTTCTTATCCGCGTATTTTCTGCTTTTCTAATGTGCATCAGCAGTGCACTCAGAATAGCCAACGTAATCTTAACTTTTGTTCGTTCGTGCATCAGCTGATACAGAATTTTGTAAATGGCACTTTGTTTGTTTCGTATACGTCAATTTGCCACTCACTGACTGTCAGAAAGTGGCCTTCTTNAATGGCACTTTGTTTGTTTCGTATACGTCAATTTGCCACTCACTGACTGTCAGAAAGTGGCCTTCTTATACCGTATAGACCATAACAACTTACATTGACGCAGCATCGTACCCCGAACGCTATTTTTACTAAAAAAAATTTCCTGAGGTAATAAGATATTTTTTAGGGATAAAAAGTAGCCTATGTCATTACCCGACCCTCCTACTATCACTGTACAAAAAAATCGCGTCGATCCATGGCTCCGTTGCGACGTGAAAGGACAAACAAACAAACACACTTTCGCATTTGTAATATTAGTTAGGATATATATATATATATATATNTATATATACACACGCTTTCTGGGACACAAGTGGAAGCAAAACAATGTCCCGCAAGTGCGCGGACTTGTCGCCTGGCTGGCGGGACGAAGACGCGGCAACAGATGGTGCACGAGCAGAGAAACACACCCCGGGAGTCTGGGCGGGTTAATGAATCCATTACGACAATCCTTCCGGCGACACTCTGGCCACCAGATGTAGCTATTGTGCTGCGGCGTCAGTCCTTACGACACTCTGTTGTCGGGGAAGATTGGTAAGGGGAATTGGGGGTTGCATGGTGACAAGTGCGGTCTGAGGTGAAGAGGTCGACAGTACAGTCGCGTCGAGGGAAAACTAGCCACCGACAGTCTGCTGAGGATGTTTTCGTAGTCTATTCGCGGTTTCTTCACATTTTTNGCGTCGAGGGAAAACTAGCCACCGACAGTCTGCTGAGGATGTTTTCGTAGTCTATTCGCGGTTTCTTCACATTTTTAAAAATCAAACCTTTGAAAAATTACTCCATATAAGACACGTTTGATTGTTTCCTAAATATAACATGTAACACAAGCATTTTATACTGCCATTTGCATAAAAGTATTATTTGTGTTTTGTTAAAACAGTATTTTACTTATATTTTATGTATAATCAAAATATTCAATTTACGATNAAAAGTATTATTTGTGTTTTGTTAAAACAGTATTTTACTTATATTTTATGTATAATCAAAATATTCAATTTACGATCCATATAAACAAAAACAGAGAGAAAATAGGTGTGTTGGTAGTGCCTCGTAAGAAATAGTTCTTATGCAAAATGTCATTAAACTGAGAGCGCACGAATGCGGTGCATAGTTCCTTTGGTGTAATTTCCTAGATTTGGTCAAGTGTAGTTTTCATGGGGCGGAGGAATAGCCTGAAATTAAAGTTATACGTAACCGTGAACGGACTATAGGTACACGAGTATTTCACCCACATTAAGGCGGCGGTAGCCTTGCCACCTCGTGTTTATTTATATATCTTTATAACTTAATGTTAAGATCTAATATTGAAATTCAAACACTTATTAAATACAGAACTACTTTGCAGAATTCCTGAAACCAGAGTGGAATGATTTCAGTCTATTTTCTCTTGTGAGACTGAAAGAGAATATATAATTAGTTTATGGATATTACGTTTACAGATGCAACAAAAACAACACGGACAAAATATTATGCACTTAAAAACATCAGTTAAGATATGCCCTATGCCCTACGTATGTAAAGTGTTCAATTGTATGTCACATTTGAATAAAGTAATTGTGTAGAACAATGTTCTGCAAATCCAATTTTACGACAGAATATTAACGGTTATGATGATATATTTCGTTATATTTCTACACTTAGCGTAAAGACCACTTCATTCTCGAAGCCAGTTCTAACACAAATATCTGAAGGTTTTGCACAATTATAGTTATTTTATGAAAACTGTAATTATGCCATTTGCTTGCATGCGGAACGGTTAACTCAGGCACACATGCGAAACCCTGCTACCTAGCGACGAAATTTTTTAGTTACCAAACTATTAGCACTGAGCTTCCCAACCTGAGCAGAATAAACCTTAGCCTTAGCTATATGCAGTTCCAATTCACGGGCGTCTGGTACTTACCCAGTCAAATGGGCAGTACGCATCTCATACAGAAAAATGTCAGTAAAAAAAAGTTACGAAATAGTCGTGTATTAACACGCATCACTATTGTTTATTATTTCATGATTTATTTTAACTTAAAATATTTGATATATCTGCACATTTGATATTCACGATAAACTGAGTACTATTGAAAGCACTGCTTACGATCTACTTGTATGCACATTGCGTATTCTTCTATAATAAGTAAAATTAACATTGCCATGGGCCTGCTTACTTTATTCATGCGTCAGTCCNCATGGGCCTGCTTACTTTATTCATGCGTCAGTCCAGTGAAACTGTAAAACAATTAGATATATAAAATTGTACAAAATTGGTAGTTCTTACACTTATATGCATTAAAAATTACAGAAAGCTAAATAAANATTAGATATATAAAATTGTACAAAATTGGTAGTTCTTACACTTATATGCATTAAAAATTACAGAAAGCTAAATAAATAATTAGCATTCTCATATGTTTACCTAACACTTTTGGTTCAACGCAAAGACGAGGAACTACTTTTCCTTCCGTCGTNTAATTAGCATTCTCATATGTTTACCTAACACTTTTGGTTCAACGCAAAGACGAGGAACTACTTTTCCTTCCGTCGTTACAAACTCTACTGGGCGCAAGCTAATCTACGTACCCGTTAAAATATATGCAGGTAGAGGCAGTGACATTTTTCAAAGGATGATTTCAAAAGTCCTTAACTAACCGAGAAAAGACACGAGATTTTCGTGAAAAGACTTCTACGCAGGCTAGACTTAAATATCCTACATTCAAACCTGCAGTTGTCCTTTGGTTATCGGCCGTATGTCTTTTGAGATGTTTTGATATAAGTTGTTCACTTTTGAAAACCCTGATTGTGTATTTTTTCACCAGATGTAAAATTAACACTGCCATAGGCCTGATCGCTTTATTCATGCATTGGTAAAGTGAAACTGCAATATTATTAGAAAAGTAAATCATTTACAAATGCGCTAATTTTTAAACTAGATTAATACGCATTAAAATAGAGAAATCAAACTAAATTATTTCAGTATTTACAAATGTTTACCTAACACTTTTAATTCAACGTTAAAACATGGAACTACTTTCTTTCCATCGTTGCGAACTGAGCCGGTCGCCTCAAGCCAGTCAGTGTCTCGTTAAAGTTTAGGCAGGCATGGCCAGTGACATTTTTCAAAGGTTTATTTCGAAAGTGTTTAAATAACCGTGAACTGCCTTTACTTGACTGAACCAATCATAACTAGGTTTCTCCGGTACTTAACGTCTCTGGTTTGCGGACAGGCACAGAATGCTCGAAGTCATTGAAACTATCCAATCACGAAAAAAGGTTGTGAGTTAAAGCATTTNTTTGCGGACAGGCACAGAATGCTCGAAGTCATTGAAACTATCCAATCACGAAAAAAGGTTGTGAGTTAAAGCATTTAAAAAAAAATACAATTAAACAACAACTCTTTTCGCGAAAATCGGGTGTCTCTAAATACAATTTAATTGATTACTTCGAAAACAACCTGCATTAGAAATATAAATGCCTGAAACTGAATGGTACTGATATTTTTTAAAAATAATATTCACTTGTAACAAAATGAATTTATAAGAAACAACCAATTTGACAAAGACAGTCAACGACAAGTAAATAATTATACTGTGATAAATAAATTAATAAGTGGGGGAAATCGCTTTATCTGACTGGGAAATAATTTATCTTGGACGCCGCCGATATATAATGTGCCACCAGCGGTCGTAATGTCACGNACTTTATCTGACTGGGAAATAATTTATCTTGGACGCCGCCGATATATAATGTGCCACCAGCGGTCGTAATGTCACGAGACCGGGGAGCCCTAAAACTCCCCTCAATTGTCAGGTACTGACGTATAACTTATATCACACCGCAGCTCACGAGGCTCAAATAATGGTTTTGTATCTGTTTTTCTTGGGGTTTGCTTTCATTTCTTTCATTTTAAGTAATGAGTTACTGAATTTATTTTAAATGCCGGTAGTGTAGGTTGAAATCCGACCGTTCGTTAGTAATAGTTACGTAAATTCCTGTTTCCGATCGTCGGCAATGTCCTTGTGTTTGTTTACATTTCTCGCTTGTTTTCTGAGTACATTCTTGTTTATCTATAAGCCAAAGGAAAAAAAAAATTACAAAGTTAACGAACGCCATCGGACATGAAGGGACGTGGGATAAAAGGGACACCAAGGGACAATAAACGTGACGTCACACACACGGCCACATGGACCAAACAGTGTGAAGTGTCCAATGGACACAGCTTGGGACAAATCAATTGTGGCAGCGTCCTACTAAGGACCTCGCTGTGCACGGTTTTCCATTGGTCCAACTAGCACCCTGCAGGGAAGGCATGATGTGCAATGTTTCAAGGCCGAAGCTGGGCCTGGCCTCACCGCCACCTCCTTCCAGAACCAATCCCCAATGGATAGGGCTACCTGGGAACAGATTTACGCAAAGCCTAGACTCCAATGTCCTATGGCTAGAGACCGGAAAAAATCGCGAGTTCAATGACCTGCAGGCTAGAGATTACAGTCTTATGTACAAATATACCGACATCAACTGCGCATTGATTGCTTGCTGTCACAGTGAAGACAACGATTGGACCAGCATTTTCCAAGAAGTGTCAAATACGGCGTGGGCCAATGGATTAAGTTATATAAACGCATGAGTTTTGAATTCTAGCTTGTCCTAAAATGAATCCGCGAATTCTTCAGGTCTCTACCTATGGCATACGCGCAGTTTTCCTTTGGATACTGGCCATGTGTCTTTGTCGGGAGACAGTTCCTTACCTCACTGGGTTAATCAGAATCACGTAACTCCGACACTCATTGTCCATGATTCACGGGTGGACACCTGCAATGCGTGGCAGTTAAAATCGCCCAATCACGAAAGTTGGCCTGAGTTCTAGTGTTTTGGAATACAAGTAGTCCTGAATTTCTTCTCGCGATAANTTTGGAATACAAGTAGTCCTGAATTTCTTCTCGCGATAAACAGGTGGCCCTACCAATGGGGTATACTGAGAGTATAACTACTGTAGTTCTTAGACCGTCCAGTTTGGAACCTGCAGACTTTTACAGGACAACTGCTACCCCAGGAAAACATTGCCAAAGTGGAGCCAATCCGTTCTCTTAAATCAATAAATCACCACCCTTCATCGAGGGGAGTCAGGCAGGTGACCTTAGCACCATGTTTCAAGCATAGACTAAAAATAAGGTAGACCGATTATTCGNCTCGAGGGGAGTCAGGCAGGTGACCTTAGCACCATGTTTCAAGCATAGACTAAAAATAAGGTAGACCGATTATTCGTCTTCTGCGCGTGTATCCAGCATTGACCTACCCCTAGGAAATACTATCGTAAAAGTTACGTGGTCAACAGTGATGAACGTGTTTGTTTATATCTCATTTTTAAATTACTAGCATATTATATTAATAAAAATATTTACAAATTTGAATTTAAATTGCATTACAAATTAGAGGAAGAATAAAAACATCTCATAACACTTGTTTACTAAACAGCATTATAACCTCTAATCCAATCCAAGCCGTGTTGGCAGAAAAGCTGTTCAATGTTGGGACACGGAGAGTGGTTCTGCTTAACCAGCGAGGTCGCCCTACCCCATAGTCACTGTAAGGTTTCAAGGACGCTGAACTATTTTGCCGGCTGTTCTCTTGTGTATAGGCTGTTCAAGGTAAAATGAGCACTTTTTGAGGCTGTCTCAGTAAACTTAGTAACCAATAAGTACATTTCATTCGGATTTATGGTTTTTAGTANGTGTATAGGCTGTTCAAGGTAAAATGAGCACTTTTTGAGGCTGTCTCAGTAAACTTAGTAACCAATAAGTACATTTCATTCGGATTTATGGTTTTTAGTATGGTTAAATGTATACACTGAGTTTATTACTCATGTGGAAGTGTTTACAATAACCAGTAGTGGAAAGATTTAAATTTGCTGAAAGAAAAAAAATTGCTAGAGCTTCAAAGTGCTCACTTTATTGTGAACAGCGTATAGACTGGTTTGGGCGGCTCGCAGGCCGTGGGAACGACGGAGAGGGAGTATGTCACGGCGTGATGCGGGAACGGGGTAACCAGACCGTCGCAGATCCGATGGGTACACCGTTACTTGGGCCTGATGATGCCACTCCACCGTCCCGACGTCTTCATTGCCTTTCCTGCCTGCGTCGTCGTTTGTAAACATTTCCTCTCTGTGCCCACGTCGTCGCGAACTTGCATCGTCACTGCACCCACCTCCGGCTCTTGCTTCTTTATTTTCACTCCTACAAAAAAAAAACATTAAGTTGGCTCGTTCCACTATAAAGTCCATTCACAGTTACTTCCAACTTTTCTGAAGCCCTGCTAAAGTTCTACTTCCAGGATATTTCTTCGCCTCATGCAAACAATGCTTAACCAAGTCTGGAAAATTACACCCAAGGGACGGTGCACCCTTTCATGCGCAGCACTCAGTGTAAATACATTTTGTATAAGAACAATGTTTTACTAAGCATTACCAACACACCCATTTCCTTCCTGCTTTTATTACAAATAAAATATAATTAATACATAAAATATAAGTAAAAATTCAGTTTAATCAAAAATAAGGTAGTTTTATGTTAACAGTAGTATGAAACGCTTGTGCTACATAACATTTCTTGGGGAAAGAAACCAAAAATACGGTGATTTTTTAGTGGTTTTATTTCCCCTGGCCGTGAAAAGACGTCGACTGTAATTATCACCAGCATAAAACTTGTAATAAAATTATATATTTCTTCATTTATTACAGCTTCACATAAAAAAACTGCTTGCTTATAAGTGAGCCACAATTTTATAGTGAGTGTGGTTCGTTAAGAATTTTAAGTGAGCTTAAGTGGCCCAATGGGAAAACTAATTGAATAATCCTGTATTAAAATATTATATGTGCATGCCAAGAGTATAGATATATATGCTTAGAGATAGGAATTTCTTTTATGTTTTGTTTCATGGTAAAACATATCAAGAAACCAATGTTGTGCAATATGGCGGAAACTGCTGGTCGGGCTGAAGTGTCGCAACATGTCAAACAAATATATAAAAAAAGAAAGCCTTTACAAAGCAGACTGAACAGAATACTGAATGAGAATTTAATTTTAAGTATTCTTACGAGTGGAAGTGAAGAACAGCAGTTATACGATAGCGGCGGCAAAAAGTCAAAGGATTGTTTTGAATGAACAGGCGAGCGATAGGCGGTGGCCGCGTCTCTGTTACAGAAAGCGAGCCGACACGATAATTATTTTTGCGGCGCACGCTGCTGATCCTGGTTGTATTGATTTCTGCGCTTATCTTAAGAATGCTCTGGATTACTGACCTCGTTCTCTCAGCGTGACTCTGAGTGCGTTGAACCTTCCAGATGGTCAGGGCGAACGATATAAAAAGTGTGACAGGCCTCCGAGCCGAGTAGTTGANGGAGTGCGTTGAACCTTCCAGATGGTCAGGGCGAACGATATAAAAAGTGTGACAGGCCTCCGAGCCGAGTAGTTGATGAGTGAATGAGTGGCTGAGTTTCGAGCGATAGAAGACGAGCAGAGAGAGAAGTGACCAGCGGAAGAGAAATCTGCGACTGCGAGTATCAAGCAGTGAAGGATGCGGCTGGCAGGCTGGACTATTTACTAGATGCGTGAGTGAAAAACATTACAAATATGGTGGCAACAGATAGACTGAACACATTTTAATGATGAGTATGAGTTAATTTACTGACATCTAACAGTGACAATTAAGAAGGATATAAATTAGAGTTGAAAAAGACACTAAATGTTGCACTCACTGTTAAATAAAAAAAGTAATAGCAGAGACAGATAATTTAATGCTGTAAATAATTGCTGTGTAAATAAATTAGAAATCAAATTAGTTATTTATTTTATTAAAANGACAGATAATTTAATGCTGTAAATAATTGCTGTGTAAATAAATTAGAAATCAAATTAGTTATTTATTTTATTAAAATCTCCGTCCCTCACGAACTAGAAACGACCCTCAGGCGTCCATGTAACAGTATAAAGAATTCCCTACATTATAGTATGTTCACAGTAAACAGAGCACTATTGAAATACCTGCTTACGATATACTTCTCGGATTAAATTTTATCATTCCACCATATGTAAATGTAACATTGTCAGGCGCTTGATCACTTTATTCATGCGTCGGCCACGTAAAACTGTTAAAGAAAACTATAAATGTAAATGTTTTACACATTTGGTAATTCTAAAACTTAAAAACCTTTAAAAATCAGAAAGAAAATCCAATAATTTCAGTATCAACAAATATTTGCTTATAAATTTTTATTTAGCGTTACGACATGGAACTACTTTCCCGTCGTCGTTACCAACAGACATAGTGCCTGTTAAAGTGTGTGTGTATGTATATATATAT
>NQII01000054.1:1498549-1522061 GCA_002778355.1 Clitarchus hookeri | reverse complement strand
ATGTCCACACTCCGTACTAGATAAATTAACACTTCCATACCCAGTGTAGACAATTGGCTACATGTTGCACATAAAGGTTATATTTGGTCAGTACCGTACACTGCGAGGCTCAGAGCCCAGTGATCTAACCTTTGCTTTACTTATTCATAAATCGTGCTACTGCTCTACGTTACTACGTTATGACTGGTTCACAAACCGCAATAACGAAACCCCTAGAGCTTACTGGTTGTTATAACGAAATACGTTATTTACTTACAGTACGCATCAAAAACTTTATTTGCAACACCAAAAATTATATAGGCCTATTGATGTGGGATTGAAAGGGGCTTAAGCACTATGGTGGATCGCCAGTCAACTTCCCACAGAATCGTAGAGACAAAATGGGATAGAATACACATGCAAGCTGCGCAGTAGCCACTCTCAGTGTTCCAAAATTGGTCTGCTTTTTTGCCAACAGCAGTACAAAATAGCATGGATAAAATTTTAAGATAGAAAACTGTTAATTTTAAGTAAGTGTTTTGACTTGTTCGTGCACTTACTGTAACCTAGTTTTAACCCTTTGAGGAGTGTGCACGTATATACCCGGTGTCACTTCTATAAGGACATTTCTTTACTCTTTCAGACAAAACTTGCTCTTTTAGGTATATTTCTACTGTTTCGATGAACCTTGTCGGGATCTGGGTAAACTGTTACAACTAGTCAAAATTTAAGTTCGTAAGAATAACACTGTTCTTTTTAATAATTTCTGAAATTAACACGATGGATCGTAAAATGTGTTACATCTGCCGCAACACATTAATTGGTACACAGTCAACGCGCGACTTCATTTTCCGACGGCCAGCCAACAATAAACGTAGCAGAGTACGGTAGACGTGTCCGGTGTAGCTGGGACCAATAGAATGATGGTAAGTAGAAATACAGAGACCAATACAACTGGCACTGCTGTAGTGGACAATATAGGCAGCTCACTTCAATTTTGTCTTCAGTGGCAGTAAATTAGTGCTGTCGTCAAAGGGGTAATGAAGCTACAATATATTCGAGGTAATCGAGAGTATTTTGTTCAGACGAAAGGTGGGTATGTTCAAAATTCAAATGTAAACAAACACGTTCATGGTTGTTGACCCTGCGACTTTGACAATTGGACTTGCAATGGGCCAGCCAATTTTGGAGACATTGGCACATAAAAATCGATCTACCTCACACTGTCTATGCACGAAATAACTATGTACACAAGATGGCAGACCCAATCGGACACACTGTACATCAAAGGCAAAGGTGAGCGTTGCTGAAAGTTTTTCACGGTTAACTGAGCACTTTTGAAATCAACTTTCGAAAAATATTTGCCCCTACCTGCGTATATTATAACCGGGAAAATTGACTGTAGTGTGCCCA
This sequence comes from Clitarchus hookeri, assembly GCA_002778355.1. Taxonomy (NCBI): domain Eukaryota; kingdom Metazoa; phylum Arthropoda; class Insecta; order Phasmatodea; family Phasmatidae; genus Clitarchus; species Clitarchus hookeri. The sequence goes on along the minus strand of NQII01000054.1, from coordinate 1,520,669 downwards.
GTAAAGTTGACAACTGGGGAGAGAAAATAGTTCTGTGTATTGACGTTGAATTAAAAGTGTTAGGTAAGCATTTGTAAATAAGGAAATTGTTCCCTTTGCTTTAGTTTTTTTTTTCAACACACGTAAGTGTTAAAATTATCAAATTTATAAAATATTTATTTTTCTAGTAATTTTACACTCTCATTTGACCGACGCGGGAATAAAGTGACCAGGCCCATAGTACAACTAATTTNTATTTTTCTAGTAATTTTACACTCTCATTTGACCGACGCGGGAATAAAGTGACCAGGCCCATAGTACAACTAATTTCATATGTGGCGGAATAATACACAAGTTGTATACAAGTATATCTTAAGCAAGGCTTCCACAAGTGCTCACTTTAGAGNTATATGTGGCGGAATAATACACAAGTTGTATACAAGTATATCTTAAGCAAGGCTTCCACAAGTGCTCACTTTAGAGTGAATAGTCTATACTTCTGAGGCCGTAAGCCGGTAACAGTTCTGTGACTCGATGCTGAATAAGAAAAAAAAACTGGAAACTCATTTGTCTTATTACTTTGTGTATCTACTTACGAACGCACGTTCGTATTTGTATTTATAATTGCACATTAATGAGAGAGTGTATTTGAAATACAATTTTATATTTTGCATTTTGTGCACACATATCAATATCTTGTTTAATTTTATCGCGCTTATTAACTCGCTCCAGTNGAGAACATCCTCGAAATTGAAGCAGATCTTCGCCCAATCCAATTCAAAGGCGGTGCTGACGTCACAAGACGACACCCTCTCAGTCGCCTCAGCCGCTGCTAGGTGGAAGGAAACGCCGCGCGCTCAGTATAGTTCCGACCTTCATCGAACTACCAAGCATCCGCGTCCCAGAGTCTAACCGTTTAACGTCTCCTCGGCTGCCGTCAACGGGCAACGTTTTCGAAAACGTAAGTACCCGTGATCGACGTGAGGCAGCGTAACTCCGTTACACTGTCTAACGCTGAAAAGCAAATAATAATTACGGAGTGGCTACAAATTANGACGTGAGGCAGCGTAACTCCGTTACACTGTCTAACGCTGAAAAGCAAATAATAATTACGGAGTGGCTACAAATTAAACTTAACCTTCGGTTGAAAACTGCACACTCCATCATGGCTTACCCGGAAATCGAACCTACGACCTAAGCTATATAATAAGCATAGTTAACCACAGTTTCACAACCGTACAAACTACACACCTCGCAATCGAAACATAGGTGATCATTCCACACCAGGGTATAAAGAAATTAATTTTGACCAAACTTATTTTATAATCATAGTTGGACATCATTTCACAATCGAACGTGACAACAACATAAAATTTAAAACTTCTCACGAATTTTTTTTAAAATAACATCTGGCGATATAGGGCGCACCACATTGCTGTCTGTAACTGCTTATGATTAAATTTACACACTACATGTCGTATCTACGAGAATGCTGGTGGCAAATTATAGAACAGCAGTGTTGCGAACCAACTTTTTATTAAAAAGCGCAATGTTCAAAGTAAGCTGCAAAAGTGAAACACAGACTAAAGATGGGGTAGGATGATGTTTGTCTTATGTGCATGTCATCAACTCTGATTCCCCACTCGCCATAAGAGAAATGTGAAAAATCACGTGGTAAAACAGCAACGGGGACGTTTGTTGACATATTTAGTTTTCCAAATGAACTGTGCTATATACTGTGTGTGTCTATATAAAGTTAAATTTATTTTTGTTGTGAAACTCAGTGAGATGTTTTGTGCTAGTATGTCAAAATATGTTTTTATATAAACAGTGCCTTAACCTCAAATTTAACCCACGTTTGATAGCGCTATTGACAAAAAATGAGTCTTACGTAAGGTCCGTGGAATGTTACGTTTCAACGTACGACGGTCGGATACATAATAGACAAAAATAAGAAACTCTCTTAGGTGCTCCCAATTTACAGCGAACCAACTATACGAAATGTTTAACGGTTTCACTTTGTAAAAACATGACTAAAGCTTAAGTTCCCCGCTGCTGGCATTAGCGTCGGCGCAGAGAGGTAAAGAAAACGGAGCCAGCAAAAGGAATGGATTTAATTAAGTACGTAACGTTCAACAAATGTGCAGGACAGATAACATGTATTCCACCGCTTGGAACCACACCATTACACAACTCCAACAGTCAAGCGAACGGGCGCGTACACGCCCGTGTATTTCTGTTCTTATTTTACTTGTTTTTTTTTTTCTTGTGGCGTAAAGAGAAAAACTTTGCAAGTTTAGGGTTTACGAAAAAAGCGCGCGCCTTCGTGTGTATGTGTGTGTGTACACACATTTTTATGTAGAAACTTGAATATCAAGTGCAATTATTAAGACAACGTTAACATCCGAAAACGTTCTGCATNCACACATTTTTATGTAGAAACTTGAATATCAAGTGCAATTATTAAGACAACGTTAACATCCGAAAACGTTCTGCATTTTAACATATTATTAAAACCCAGACCCGTTGTAAAAAAGTGTGTACACCACGTAAAGGGAAGGTAATTTTACTGATAGTGTACTCTGCGCAACACAGTGCCCATAATATTTCCTTGTGTACGTTAATTTAACATAGCCACGAATTCGAACAGTTTATTTATGAGCCGAGAACGTGCTACAGTGTAAGTTTCAGGAACGTAAATAAGTTACCATATGGTAATTTTTACCGATGTGTACTTAACTTTCATATTTACATAATTGTGCATAAATACACAGGAACTAAATGAAATGAGATCAGTACCCACAAATTTAATACAACGATAAGACAGACATAGAACTACTTTTCCCAAATCGTTGCGAACTGTAAAGTGTGCATGCTAAGTCAGCGTGTAATTTACCAGTGATAAAATATGTGTAGATACGGCCGGAAGTGTTTTCAAAGGTTGATTTAGAAATTGCTCACTTAAATGCGAACTAGCTTTACTAGGGATAGAAAAGATTGTGTGTTACCAGCTTTTGAATAGCAAAATTTATTCTGCATTCATCATTGAAATTATTTCTTCAAGACCGCATAGTATAAAGGTACGAACGATCAATAACTATAATATCAATGCATTGCCTTTATTTGATTACTACGAGGAACAAATGAGAATGACTACAGAGGCGATAGTANTAACTATAATATCAATGCATTGCCTTTATTTGATTACTACGAGGAACAAATGAGAATGACTACAGAGGCGATAGTAGTAGAAGTCAAACAATGATAAATAATTATGTCTAAAATATAATTTAATGAAGTTCTATACCCTAACACAGTTACATTAAAAAAATTAATCTCAAACATAATAAATGGCAAAAAAAAGTACAAGATGGCGTCTTAACTCATCTCCTTTGAGAGGGCGTGGAAAATAAATTAATTCCAACCGCTTTAATTGCAATTTGCATGTTTCTGGCATCCAGTATGGAATATCCAAGAAAGGGCAATCTGGAGCAGCGATCATTGCCAACTTTGTAGACAAATATTTTGCCACAGTGGCACTTCTGTCGAGCTGTACCTTAAAGTTGTACATTACTTTGCGGGGTCAGTATATTATGCTGAAAAAATGTACCACTCAGGTAAAATATTTGCTCGTAAAGTTTCCGACAACTATTTTTTTAGGAATACCGTTTTTTTATTTTTTTCACTACTGTCTTCCAAAATATCTGGAGACTTCAGTTATAGTTAATTCGCAGTTTCTTCACACTTTCTGAATCAAACTTTTGAAAAATCATCCCATGTACGACTGGTTTGGTTATTTCCTAATTATGTTATATTAAAGCGTTTTATACATGTGTTAACATAATATACCATAAGAGTACGTTATTTTTGGTAAAACTGAAATTTTATTCATATTCAATTTGTAAATGATAGCATTTAAATGATAATTAATATGAATAAAAACAGGGGTAAAATAGGTAGGTGTGTTGGTAATGCCTAGTAAGAAATAGTTCATTAGCAAAATATGATTAAACCGAGTGCACACGAATGCGGTACGTTGTCCCTTTGATGTAATTTACCAGACTCGCTTGAGCTTGGTTTGCGCGAGGAGGGGAATATCCTGAAAGTAGAANGTTGTCCCTTTGATGTAATTTACCAGACTCGCTTGAGCTTGGTTTGCGCGAGGAGGGGAATATCCTGAAAGTAGAATTTTAGCAGGGCTTCAGAAAAGTTGGAAGTAACCGTGAATGGACTATTACAAGTGCATAATTATTTTCTGTGCCGCGCACTAAAGCGCCAGTAGGACCTTCTATAAATAACGAGTCTCACGCAGGAGGAGCGCAGAAGCCGGCACCAGAACAACTCGCCGACGTCCTTGCGGACAGCCCGAGGCTACTGGCAAGGCCGACCCGTGAGTGTAACGTACACCCCGCTGGTTGCAAGGACGGCCGCACCGAGGCGCTGTGGTCGCGCGGGTATCGAGTGTAGCCCTGGGAACACGCCAGCCGGCGCGACTCAGACTGGCAACGTCACAAAAAAAAAGGAGTTTTCACGAGTTCCTCCTTCCCACGAGCTCACGCACGCACGCACGCACACTCGCATCGTACACATCATCGCCACGTGTCCGCGACATGCGAAGCTGAGTAGGAGGGGCGTATCTCGCGTAGCTGTGCTGTGGCAAAACAAAAAGCGGGAACAAATAAATGTCTACACACTGACGTAGTCACTCTGGTAAAGGCTGTTCACGATACAATTAGCACTTTTTGATATAAACATTAGATATAAATCACTGCTCCTGCATGCATATATTTTAATAAGGGCACTGAGTGACATGCGGACAGTAAAGTTGGTAATGATGGATGGAAAGTAGTTTCATGTCTTAACGTCGAATTAAAAGTGGTATGTCATCATTTGTGATACCTTAAATTATTTTTTTCGCTTTCTGTTTTTTTAATGCGTGTAAGTGCAAAAACTAGCGGATTTTTGAGATGTGTACCTTTCAAATGATTTCGCAGTTCCACTTGACCGATGTATGAATAATGTGATTGTGGCGCCCAGCCTGGCTATAGCCACAGGCATTCGAAAGAGATCTGTAACGCCTAACCGCCAACAAGGATATCTCATAATAGAACGGTTAAACATGCAGAAGCGGAACTGTCGTTTGTGGCGAGAACTGTCACCGCACACACCGGCAACACTGCGCAACGTCCTGACAACATGGCGTTTAGACATCCGCCAATAGCATACAAGCTACCGGACCATAGCACAGCCAATGAACATTTATAACATGGTAGACCCAATCCGACACTGCACATTCAAGAGCAACACGCAGCTACTCAGCTAGTAAGGATGCTCAAAACCTGTAAGTAAGTGGTCGCCGAGTTGGAATGAATAAAACCGTGTTTGGGCCGATTTCCAATGAATTGTATTCAGCGATGTGGCGCAGTGGTAGCATACTGTACTTGCATTCGCGAAGACACTGGTGGAGAGTGGAGGGTTTGGACTGTTCTTAATATCGATGTCTCGAGACCCAATAAGGGTAAAGCGAGCTGAGTACGGAGCAGCACTAGAATGCAAGGGTGGGGGAAACGGGAGATCCCTGAGAAAACACGCCTCCCAGCGGCATCGTCCCGCACGATTCCAACGTGCCAAAATCCGGGGGCGACCCCGCCGGGAATCGAACCAGGTTCGCCTTCGTGGGAGGCGAGTAGTCTGACACCTACACCACCGCGGCCCCCGAGAACACTGGTTCTATTCCCAGTACAGCTATCCTGATTTCGGTTTTCAATGTGTTTCGAAATCGCCCTTGTCTTCAAAGGGATGATTCCTTCACAAAGCCAAGGCCACTCGAGTGTCCGAAAAGCCGATTCAATCGTCAATGACCCCGATTATGACCAGACATTAAGCAACACATTAATAGACTTTATATAGTCGGAATTGATCACCCGGTAAACTTCACATCGACACATGGTGCCCGAATTACTGATCTCATTTCAAAGACGTATTCATATTGAAAATACTATTGTAGTGTGTTGTTTGGAGTAGATAGGTAAGGGGAGGGGTTTCCCACGCACCATCCAGGTCACAGACACGAGAGAGAGAGAGAGAAACAGAAGGGGGAGGGAGAAGAGACCTGCGGTTGCGCGCGGCATCTGTGTCCGGCCGCACACCAAGCCAGCGTGAAGACGGGGCGGGCGCACATCCTTCCTGCCCTGCATACTGGCTAGGCACCCTTCAGGCTTGGGAACACATCCCTCTGGTGGTCCCAGACACGCCCATCTTTTGCAAGGCTCGTCCGCGCCTGGTAGCGCACGCGGGATGTTCCCAAGGCAGGGGCTGATCCACACAACTACCTCTCCCTAAAGCTGGTCAAGCGGAAGGACAAGGTTTTACGTATTGGGCATGGTTACTTCCCACTTTTCTGAAGCCCTGCTGAAGTCATACTTCTACGATATTCCTCCGCCTCAAACAAACAAAGCTAAACTAAGTCCACAAAATTACCCCAAAGGGACAACGCACCGCATCCGTGAGCACTCAGCTTAATATGTTGCATCAGCACGATTTCTTACTAGGTATTATTAACACATTTATTTTCTCTCTGCTTTCATTTGTATTTATTATAAATAAAATAATGTAATAAGTATAACACATAATAAAAAGTTTTTTTTTAAATAAGGTACTTTGTTGTTAACGCATGTCTAAAATGCTTGAGATACGTAACGTATTTAGGAAAACCATCCACGTTATACATGGGGTTATTTTACAAAGGTTTAATTCACAAAGTGCGAAGAAACTGTGAATAGACTACAATTATTATGTGAATTGCGAATCGTAAGTCCAGAATACGTAGTTCCGCGTGCAAGAACTTCATAAATGCATAATTCTTAATTCATAGTTTTTAGATTGTAAGCCAAATTTAAACCAAGCGTTTCTGTACTTATAGTTAGTACAGATAGCGTCTGTCATAAGAGCAACGACTCACAGAAATTATCTCGTAGTCAAAATTTCGCACACCCTTCCATTTATTTTCTTTTATTCTTTTAGTCTGTCAAGTAATTAGTATGCGATAAGAAACATGCGTTTCAAAATACGTACTCTGAAAAATAAATTTGTTCGATGCATTAACTGGCGTGTGCCCATTGTTACTTCGGCAACGATTTACAAGTTCGTGTCTTCATGGCTTATCAAAATAATTTTGTAGACAATGGAAAATTTTATTCAATGTGCTACTGCTTAACGCACATGCGAATTAGGATAAACATATTAGTATTACATTCGCATTCGTAACGATTTCAGTTTCACTGATCGGCGCATGAATATGCAAATTTTACATGTGAAGGAAGGATTTTAAATTGGCCAGAAAATGATATCCTAAACATGGCCTTAAAAAGTGTTTTATTAAGTGTGAATGGTCTGTAGCGAGGATACCAGTGGTACGAGGCCTGTCCGGCTGTATACAGAAGGAACTAAGCAGAACTTCCACAACTGATCTGCCAATCACGAGGAAACTGAGGTAAACACACCAAGCTCGCAATGCTTGGGGATTAGGCAGCGCCATCTTGGATTTATCCATTTTTCGGCATGAGGTCCATTACTAGCTAAATACTTTTTTTGCACCGCAGACCGTAACAGCTTTTACACTGTAAAAACAACTTGTAATTTTGACTGAGAAATTGTTTGTTATTTTACAAAATATTTGTAACGGTACAAAAATTTATCTTGTAAGTCTACTTGTTTGTAAAACCACAAGAGCCGTCTTTGTAATAGACTTAAATTAATGTTTGTACTATACTGACCCAAGTTAAACCAAAATGGCGGACACTCAACAACGTAAAACCGAATATAGCTGTTTGTACAAAAACTAGGGGTGCTGAAACGTGTAATTGCGTGTAAAAAAAATGTATTGCAAGTTTGAATAATGTAAAACCACTAAAATACTTATGATAAAACGACTACGTTTTTAAAAACACGTGACGCTATTACTCATTAACTGTTAATTTTTTATACACAGAACTCTTAAAATTAAATAAATACGTTCTTCTTAACCGAATAACTTCACACCAACTGTAGATATTTAATTATCTATTTAAAACCAAACAAAAATTGCAAAATAAGAAGAGTTGGTCTTGTGATTACGGGCGTGGGGTGGTTCCGAAAAGAACGTGGGTTCTAATCCCTGTACGGGTAAGGTGTATTTTTTTTCGTAAATTTTATTTTGAAATAATTTTTTTATTCTTTGTTAGTAAATCATCACATTTATTTTCTAGAAGAAAAAATTATTCAATGTCCACTATTCGATAATGTAAATTGTAATACAAGCATATCATTTGTAATATTTCAAATATATGTTTTGCATAATTTACAAGAAAACGGTTTGTAGTTCTACAAGGGATTTTTTTGGCAACTGACTTTCCAGGGATATTTTGTAAACGTATAAAAATTTTACAGTGCAGAAGTTTATTAAAATATTACAGCTCCCTTGATTTATTAATTTCGAACAAATGACAGTCGAGAAGAAATAAGTGATTATTTATTGCGGGCGATTATACAAATGCCACGAATAAAGGCAGTAAAGCAATAACAGCTTTAAAGAAGTAAAAGAAGATGAGTTTTTTTTTCGAGCAGTAAAACAAAACAAAATTTGAACTACAGACTGTGGTGAAAATTCAATATATCCAAGATGGTAGCATACTTTAACACTGTAGAAATAAATCGTATTTTATAAATGTATGGAAGAGAATACAGTAAAACCAAGGAAGTGCAATGCTGCAGACTTGTTTTATTTATATGGGAGCAAATATTTTGCCAGAGTGATGTATCTCTGCCGAGGTATTTTTGACGTCGTTTATTTTCATACGTTATCAAAGTGCAACATTTTGTGCGAAATAAATGCATCAACATTACAAAAAAATTACTCACAAAGTTGACAAAACCCGTTACACAGTTTTTTTTNTTGTGCGAAATAAATGCATCAACATTACAAAAAAATTACTCACAAAGTTGACAAAACCCGTTACACAGTTTTTTTTCTATGTTGGCTTCCAATAACTTATAGACTTCAACAGGCGTATTTGCAGTTAAGAGCGTTTGCCATGAAAAAATGTGTTATTTTATATTTATACCTCATACTGTTCAACTTGTCGATATTATCAATAATTACTCTTTCCTCGCGGAAAAAAATTGAGCACATAATTCTGCATAAATACAGGTCCAAATCATAATTTAACTGTTTCAGAAATGTACGAATATTGAAAACTATCTTACGTACAGCTATGAGATAATTCACAATTGAAGAAGTTGCCCAGAACTACTTCAAGACATCTATACAATTGNTTGTGCGAAATAAATGCATCAACATTACAAAAAAATTACTCACAAAGTTGACAAAACCCGTTACACAGTTTTTTTTTTATGTTGGCTTCCAATAACTTATAGACTTCAACAGGCGTATTTGCAGTTAAGAGCGTTTGCCATGAAAAAATGTGTTATTTTATATTTATACCTCATGCTGTTCAATTTGTCGATATTATCAATAATTACTCTTTCCTCGCGGAAAAAAATTGAGCACATAATTCTGCATAAATACAGGTCCAAATCATAATTTAACTGTTTCAGAAATGTACGAATATTGAAAACCATCTTACGTACAGCTATGAGATAATTCACAATTGAAGAAGTTGCCCAGAACTACTTCAAGACATCTATACAATTGTACAATTGAATATTTTTGCAATTTCCGAAAATTGCTGATAATAAGGAAATGCTTGCACATTTTTAGTTTGTGACTGTCACTAACCCACTTTTGCTAAACGTGCCTTAAAATGTCAAGACCATCTCTTTCAGTTGCAAATAGTTTGGTTTATTTTGATAAGCCATGTGACATTTTGCACACCCTTCCATTTATTTTCTTTTATTCTTTTAGTCTGTCAAGTAATTAGTATGCGATAAGAAACATGCGTTTCAAAATACGTACTCTGAAAAATAAATTTGTACGATGCATTAACTGGCGTGTGCACATAGTTACTTTCTCAGAAAATATTATTCCTTCCTATTTCGTCAATTTCACAGATAACTACATTGTGACGCGACTTTATCAGAAAATATTGCTATATTAAATTACTTTTAAAAAATATTTTTTTTTGTTATACGTAAATGACAATATTACATTAAGGAAAAAAAANTGCTATATTAAATTACTTTTAAAAAATATTTTTTTTTGTTATACGTAAATGACAATATTACATTAAGGAAAAAAAACTAAATAAAACGATTGGCACGATGTCTTAACATTGCAACATTCCTTAATAATTCACGTAGAATACTTNAAAAAAAAACTAAATAAAACGATTGGCACGATGTCTTAACATTGCAACATTCCTTAATAATTCACGTAGAATACTTTTAGTTTGAAATAAGTTTTCATTAAAATTGACGCAATGAGAAGGAATTTCGTTTAACATCGATTCCCCACTTGAAGTTGGTGGCTTCCGGCTTGGTAGGCAGGGTCGTTAAGGTCGCTAGTCGAGTGGCGGCAGTAAGTAGAGACAGCCCGCCCTGCGCACGCGCGAGGGCGTCCTCCGCGTGGTGCGGATGCAGCTGCGGCAAGCTCCGCTCGCCTCCCGCGTACCAACGCTGCGGGAGAGACGCTGACGTCCGTGGCAGGCGTCCGCCGACTGCGGAGCATCGTGGCTACGCTCATGGACGCTTCTGGCTTGCACCGCAGAGTGAATGTCAGGTAGAGTGGTCACGGTAGATGCGCCAATTTATCTCCGCGTCCCAACATTTAACTGCTTTTCTGACAAAACGACTACTTATTATAAACGACGTGGATAGGATTCCATGTTAGAAAAATGCTTATAACCCATTCACGGTTACTTCGCGCTTTCTGAAGCCCTGCGGAAGTTCTGCTTCCAGAATATTTCTCCGCCTCGTACAAACTAAGCTTAACTAAGTCTTAGAAAATTACACCAAAGGACAACGCACCGAATTCGTGCGCACTCAGTTGTAATAATATTTTGCATAAGAACTATTTCTTACTGCGCTCTACCAACACAGATGTTTTTCCGCTGTTTTAATTTATATTTATTATAAATAAAATATCATGATTAATAAATTTAATGTAGATAAAACTTCAGTTTAAAAAAATATATATGCTGTTATGTCAACAGAGGTATGNTCATGATTAATAAATTTAATGTAGATAAAACTTCAGTTTAAAAAAATATATATGCTGTTATGTCAACAGAGGTATGGTATGCTTATGATACATGACATATTTGGGAAATAACTAAACACGTCATATATAGAGCGATTTTTCAAAGTTTTGATTTAAAAAATGCGAAGAAACAGCGAATAGACTATAGGAAACAAGTGCTTTANACAGCGAATAGACTATAGGAAACAAGTGCTTTAAGATGTTTGTACAATTATTCTAACCATTTTGCTGCGTATTTTGATTAAATACAAATCGGTAAAATATTTTATTCATATAAAAATGCTTTTATCTTTTGAAAATTCAGATATATACAAACACGTTCGTCACAGTTGACCATGTGACTCTGACCTCTGATAGTTGTGCTTTTTTTGGGGAGTAGGTCAATGATAGGTTCATGAGCAGCAGAAGACGAAAAATCGGTCTACCTTCTACCTTATACTTACTCTATGCTTAGTTAGATCTGGCAATCAATATTCGCTATCTTGGATTTATAGAATTTCCGTTACAAACTGTATTTGATATTTTGTATTATATTTTGCGTATCGTCATGACATAGCTTATTTATTTGTTCACCTTCTAACGACCAGTATTGCTTGACCACTGAAATCGCCCGCAACGGGGGGAAGAAACACGTATATATTTTCAGGGAAGTTATTCCTTAGAAATTAATAACGGTGATGAAGCTCCAAAAACTTGATAAAGAATAAGAAGCTATTATTTATGCAGTGTCGTGCGAAAGGTTTTGAAATGGAAGTTAACGGGAGAAAGAATAAATCTAAAATGGCGAGAACTGATTCCTTTCACCTTTTCATTTTCAGACAATTTTTGGGAACTGTTTTGTGCTTGATATTAAAAGCTGCTGTTAATTAAGTTAAGAAATAATCTCAACAGATGGGATGTCCCACATGTATGGGAATTCCATTATTGGGCTTTTTTTTTTTACTGACGTAGCCTATATATCATTTATCTACTTCTTGTGCAACGCTCTGAAATATTGTAATCACAGAGTCGATGATATACAAATACTAAACGACGATATTTGCAAAACGAACACAAACGTTTAAGCAAGAATTTTCTGGTATAGGCTGTTCACGGTAAAGTGAGCACTTTTGAGGCCCTAGTTACTTTTTACTTTCAGCCATTTTCCATCCTTTAACCACTCTTTAAACAATTATTGCCATGCAAGTAATAAAGACAGTATTAATATTCCACTGCACTCGGAATTAAACGTCTAAGGCTAAAATAAATTATATTTATTGACTATTATTCCAAATGAGAGGGCTTTCAAAAGTGCTCACTTTACCGTGTATAGCAGATATCTCACTTTATTTATCGAAATTATTACCGCCTGGAAATCCTACAGTACAGTAAAGTTCCATACTACGTAAATAATAACAATCACCGCTACTTTGGTTATGGTACAGGCAACATATGATTAAAAAAAAAGAAAAAGATACTTTGTACAAGTATCGTACTTCTTACCTGATGTCCAATCTGGCCACGCAATAGAACATTAGCAATTAATGCAAGCACACAATTTGGTTCGTTATCATAGCGTGCTTCTCCATTCGCATAAAAATATTCAAACAAATCACTGATTTCTTAGAAAGGCACCTTCCTATATTTTAATGTGCACAAAAGAAGAATGTTATGAAAAACAATATTCATTAGTCCCTATTGGCCATGAAAAATGCTACTACCATTCTCTGCATATGCAAGAGAAAACTTCATTTTACATATTAGTGGTTTTTCAATTTTTTTCCCCCCCTCTATTGGAGAAGGTGGTCCGAATTTATTTTAGTGATGGTTGTTTTAATACTATTCCAAACTACGAAAGGAAAACGAAATTTTGTTATTGTATTCGAAAAGTTAAAAGGATGGTGTAAGTAGCATGTTTCGTGGGCTATGTGTATAACGAATATTGGTTTTCCTTACCGCAATTTACAACACAGACAGTGACCTTATAAATACGGCAAATAAAGTGAAATAAATTAAAGCGAAACTAAAAGCCAGCCTTTCACTGCAACGCCAGTTGTTTCTCGGGATCCGTGTGCGGAGAGAAATGTCAAGGTGGTGGCGTAGTAGCGAGTTCGCTCGCTAGTGGCGCTGCTGCTCGCTCGATCGCAGCCGGACAAGGCAGTCACGGCTTTATAACAGTTACGACACCAACCTCGCGGAAATCCGTGACTCGACTCGGGGGAATCCACGACGTCACTGCTGCCATTGGCAATACTGCCTCGCTAAGGTATAATGTTTGTTAGTCTATTCCCGGTTTCTTCACACGTTTGCAATCAAACCTTTGAAAAATCACCTCATACATATCGTGCTTGCTTGTTTGCTAAATATTCCACGTACCACAACCGTTTTATATTCGTGTCGAACTTTAGCAAGGTTTCAGAAAAGTTGAAAGTAACCGTGAATGGACTATAATTGTCGGTGTCGAAGACACTCCATTTTGAAGTCGACGTATTAATCGCTCATATACGATTGCTATTTTTATCTTATAGTTAGGGCCTCCTGTTATTCGCGAAAAGATTTACGCCAAGGCTAGACTTCAATAGCCTATGCGCACACTTGCAGTCTTCATTGACTATTGGCCGTATGTCTTTGTGTGAAGACAGTATGTTACATAAGTGAAGCAACTGGAATTAATTTTCTCCGGTACTGACTCGTAACAATTCAAATTATCTAATTACGAAAGTGGTTCTGAACTTAAGTGCTTTAGAACACAACTTGTCATGAAATCTAGCGAAAAATTATAGTTAATTAAGAAGAGTTATTTTACTGATTCAATTACATCTAATTGCAGAGATAAGTTTTGAAATCAACCTTTGAAAATGTCACAACCCCTACCTGCATATATTTTAACGAGCACACAAACTGACATGTGCCCAGTAAAGTTGGCAAGGACGCAGAGAAAGTACTTGCCCGACTCATGAATAAAGTGATCAGACCAATGGGAATGTAAATTTTCCATATTGTGGAATAATACACTACGTGCATAAAGATCTTAAACAGGCCTTTCAAAAATTCGTCACAGCCTATAATCTGTAATTACTATACCCCGTAGCAAAAACTTAATCAAGCAACCAGCGGATAGAAAAGACGGGGAAAAACTCAGGAGCTAATAACTTAAAAGGCTAGACAGACATCAAGCCTAAGTAATCTGTAAATTGACTGTTGGTAGCCTGTTTTAACCTTGACCTTGCAGTACGCAATCACAGTAGAGATAAAGCGTTCCAACAATTTGTTGGCCAATGATGCCATTTTGCGGGCGTGTGTAGACTAGCGCTCGCAGTGTAAGCTGCTATTTCACTTGTGTTTACTAAGTACTTTGTGACGGGATTTGTCTCTTTTTCTTGGTAGGTTTGTTACTGACTTGATGCCCTCTCAAGCGTGCCTAATAAATTCTGGCCCTGTTACAAAATTAACTTAAACGTTCCCTTGTTTGAAGTCGAACGTGCACTCAAACTAAATGATGAATATTTTTGGTTTCAGTGGCAGTGGTGAAACACGAATATCTTTTGCGTCGATATCCATGTAAAAACGCTGAAGAAGCTCGCTGTGTTTGTGTTTGGATGATATAATTTTGAAGACTTACATTAGAGCGGCAGCATTCCCAATGGTCCGGACAAAGAGAAAAGAGCTACGCACACAAACGATTGTAAACGGGGAACTAGCAAGCACTTTTTTTTTTGCGCGATAATTCTCTGTTTCTACAAATAAATTATGCAAATTAGGAGTAGAGAGGTTCGGGCGGTTCTCAACAACGAGTTCCTGAAAGCCGAAAAGGGTGAAATGTGGTGAGTTGGGGCGGCGTCGGAATGCTAGGGAGCAGGAGATACCCGAGAAAACCCGCTTATCAGCGGCGCAGCCCGCCAATATTCCTACGTGCGAAAATCCAGAGAGCGGCCCCGCCGGAAATCGAACCCGGTCCGTCTTGGTAAGAGGGAAGCGATCTACACTATCAACCGCGGCCCCACATACAGATTAGGGAAGAAAGAAGCTGCAATCAATTCGACGCAGTGATTTATTCTACGGACAATAAATACGTAGCTCAGCCTTCTCTCCGTGAAGAGTTACTCAAAAGGGAGGATGCAGATTTGAGGAAAGCCACGCGGAAATAAACAAGGCGACAACGCGGAAATGTTCTCATGTCCGCCGGCCGTCGCGTGACTGGACTTTCCCCAGCAGCGCCGTCTAAATATGCTTCGCCGTGACCTTGTCTGCCTCCAGTCTTAGATCTGAGGCACAGGGGAACTCCGGCTGACACGGACGATTAAAACAACAAGTTGCTAGTTGGCCCAGCCACCAACTGAGAACTCTCCTGATTTAGTACTGTAGTCCATTCACGGTTACTTCCAACTTTTCTGAAGCCTTGCTAAAGTTCTACTGTCAGGATATTCCCCCGCCTCATGCAAACCAATCTTAACTAAGTCTAGAAAATTACACCAAAAGGACAACGCACCGCATTCGTGCGCACTCAGTGTAATTATATATTGCAGAAGAATGATATCTTACTAGACAATACCGACACATCCTTTTTCTCCATATTTTTATTCATATTAGTTACAAATGAGATATTATCTCTTACTCGTATAGGTAGAATATAAGTAAATAATTACTTTAAACAAAAAAATAAGATATTTTTCTGTCAACAGAAGTATAAAATGCTTGTGATACACGTCATATTTTGAACTCAACTAATCACGTTATACATGGGGTGATTTCTGAAAAATTTGATTCTAAAAGTAAGAAGATATCGCGCATAGGCCATAGCTTGGCACTAACTACGTTGCCCAATATTTCACCTGCGTTAACTATACAGACTGTTCCCGGTTAAATAAACAATTCTGAAAACCCTGCTCAATATTTGGTAAATGCTTATATCGCACTGTCATAGCAGTACAACTATAAATCAAAACCAGTTATTTTCCAGGAGAGCATTTTCAAAGTTTAAGCAATGTTTTTCAAAGTTCACCTTTGAAGGAGGTAAAGGTTTTTCATGTATATCTCTCATGTCACTATTTATTCGAAATAAGCATCAAAATGTAAATAAATATTATAAAATTACACCAGATATTCTATGGTTAACATACAATACACATCAAAACAAGTGGCCTTTACCGGAAACAGACAGCACATGATTTTTCCAATAATTGCCTTGGACCAAATGTAGCTTTTTTTTTTTTGTTAAGGGTTATG
The DNA here is from genome assembly GCA_002778355.1 of Clitarchus hookeri. Lineage (NCBI taxonomy): Eukaryota > Metazoa > Arthropoda > Insecta > Phasmatodea > Phasmatidae > Clitarchus > Clitarchus hookeri. The sequence continues at coordinate 1,504,291 of NQII01000054.1, read as the reverse complement.
GCCGTATTAATTTGACAGTGCGATGTACCGCCATTATTACTGGAACATACATTAACAGATAATCCCTACAGGCATCCGAGCTGAAGAAATATAAGACAGCAGACTGGTCAAAACTTATGGAACCCCGGCAGAATGCAAAACGAATTCTCACTGCAGCGGCCGCAGTCATAAAGGAATGAAACCGACTCGAGTAATGATACGAAATTATAGCGCGAATGTTGTATATTACAAAGCGTTTTTGAATCCAGTGTACACTTTCCATGGAACAATCTGCTTGCAGGATGTGATACAATGGCTTATTTTCACGCCTGGAGCATTCCATTTGTCACTGGCTTCTGGCATGTTACGGAGTGGGTTTGCCCATCTGACAGGTTCGGACAAATGGGAAAACCATTAGTATTATACGCCTGCGATTCGTATGCGGACATCTCAGGAACGTCAAGGGAGTGCTACTCACCGCTGGAGAGGTTTCACTGAGGCTTGAGTAGCTGGACGAGCGGCTGCACAGGGGCTCAGGGCTGAGACTGGAGTAGCTGGACGTGGAGCTGAGGCTGAGCGTGTCGGCTCTGGAGCGGAACGGGCTGAGCTGCACGTGCTTCAGCATCCCGCTGCTGGAACAAGACACAAAGCGCCGTCAGTAACTTGAGCATTGACCCAGCACGAACAGTTTTAAATTTTAAGAAATACCGCAAGACAACACGCGTCGTCTGTAACTGGCGATTAGCACAGCACGAACGTAGATTCACATTACACCACTGTAACAAGACAACATGCGCCGTCAATAACTGGCACATGGCTAAGGTTTATTCTACTCAGGTTGGAAAACTCAATGCTTTTAGTTTGGCAACTACATTTTGTTTTGCCACTAGGTACCTAGCGGCGGAAATTTTCCCCATGACAAACTCTCCCATAAGATAACTTTTTTTGCTCCTAACCTCAGTAGAAATAACCTTACACATGGCACAGCACGACGAGGTTCACAACTCATAAAAATTGGCACAAGACAATATGCATCGTCTGTAACTGGCTCTTGGCACAGCACGAACGTAGATCACAACTTACCACTGCACAGACAACATGCGCATTCCACTAACTGGCACATGGCACAGCACAAGAGGTTTACTACTCTAAAATGAACATAATACGCACTGTAAGTAGTAATTAGCAAACAGTGTCAAAACATTATAATGGGACAAGACAACAAACGCTTTCAGTAAATGGCATCCAATATATTTACATTCGAATCATGGTGCAGAATAAAATGTCGAATACAGATGCTTCTAAGTTAATTCAGCACTTTCAAAATAACAATACAAAAATTTTCCTTTAATTCGCTGCATATACATTGTTATACGGGAACCCTAAAAGTATGCCCTTTAAAGTGGAGAAATTCCATACATTTTGAATTATTTTTTATTACAAATCTTTATAAATCAAACGTTATGACCGAACATTAATAATCAAAGCTTGACATCGCACAAATGACTACATGTCATACTTTTTTTTAAGTTGGTACGGTTTCGGTTACATCCGCATTTTCCCACGTGGGGTTTAAATTATTAAATCATGAGTTAACGTTTGATTACCGTTATAAACGTAAACTAGTAACGGGAGAAAAAACTATGGATTCGATATAACTATTACGCTGTTTCGTGTGCATTGAGAAGCTTGGCTTTTAATATTGAATATGGAGATTAAGTTGTGGGTAAACACACGTAAATACAAGAAGGAAGGGGTTTCGCCTCCCTTAAATTATTCATTGCAGAATAAAGTAGACGAGGCAGAAAATTATTTGCGTTTTATAACAGTTTCACGGAGTCACTTGGGCGCATGAATACGAGTCAGTTGGCCCGCGGCAGTGATAATTTTCACACGTGGCTGCGGAAGGATACACAAAGGGCAGAAGTTGAAACCAAGCAGGGCTTTTTGTAAGTGCTCATTTGACCGAGAAATGACTATAGCAAAAAAAAAAACAATGTCTCGGGCGGTGACTGGAGGAACAGATGCTTGAACACGCGTGCCTGACAAGAGCGAGGCGGCAACACGCTGGATACGCTTCTAACGATAGGTGCGCGCAGCAACCGGGCATCACACCACATACCTAGAGACCTGAAAAATTCGCGAGTTCAATGACCTGTAGGCTATACTCCATTGTCGTATGTTAAAGCATGCAAATATCACTGTTCATTGGTTGCTTGTTGTATTAGCGGAAGACGGTGATTCGGTCTGCATTTTATTGTGTGTTTGTGATTGCCTCATAGTTGTCCAGGATATGTAAACTAACGGGTGGGCCAATAGAATACGCAATAGAAACGTACGAGGTTTCGAATTCTAGCTTGTCCCGAAATGAAACAGAGAATTTTTCAGGTCTCTACATATACCGCATGATTTCGCAGCGCAACAGCGCGATAGAGCAGCAGACCGTACAGAAGCGAACCCGCCCTACAATTCGGTGCGACGTCATTTGCGAATCAGTACCTGGAGTGGAGTGGAGAGATTTGAATGGCTCTTAACATAGAGGTCTTGAGAACCGACGAAGGTGAAACGAGGTGCGTATAGAGCAGCACCGGAATGCAAGGGCGGGGAAAACGGGAGATCCCCGAGGAAAACCCGCCGACCAGCCGCATCATCCAACACGATCCCCAAATGCAAAAATCTGGGAGAGACCTCACGCGAATCGAACCCGGTTCGCCTAGGTAGGATGCGAGTTGTCTAACCACTACATCCGCCACGGTCCCATCAGTATCTGTAGACAGACTAACCAGTACGACTGGGCAATACCTACTTTTTAAGTGTCAACCACATCGATATCGGTACGGTATTTCGCTCCTAAAAAATAAAACTGACCTCGCAAATATCCCTCATAACGACAGCTTTCGGAAAATATTGCCATTGTGAATATCATTAAGGTTTATTGTACTCAGGTTGGGAAGCTCAATGCTTTTAGTTTGGCAACTGACATTTTTCGCCACTAGGTAAGCGCTAGTGTCGCATTGTGTACCGAGTTTTTTTATATTGTCTACTATAAAAACAACATAATTGTGATAATCATAAATCAATTACAGAATAACTACTTAAGCAAGTGAAATATTTCTCTTTTATTGTTCAGGTAGATAAAAATTTTAATTAAAAGTGACCTCTTTGGAACACCAGCGCTTACCTAGTGGCGGAAACTTTCCCTATGCTACTCTCTCCCGTAAGAAAAGTAGTTTTGTTCCTTACATGAGTATATTTAACATTAATATAATAAATAACAGCAGAACACATCGAATAACGCCGATATTGGAAATACTGACACAACAAATAAATAATGGAATTTGCAAATGTGCACCGCAAATATGGATATTCTAATATTACGCTTTTCGCGATATCCCTATATTTTAAAATATCGTGGAATGGAACATTACTTTGAGCTTTCGGACCATACCGCTATTGCAACATTGAAAACTAATATCTCCTTGCTTCCCGAAAAAGGACGCCATATTTCACTGCACTTAGAGCCACGCGACGCGTCCATCGGACAAATGGTCAATCTTTCATAGCAGGGCGTAGCTAATGAAATACAAGAATAAATGTCACTCACAATTTTATGTCCGTTCGTGTGTATGTGTGCGCGCACGCGCGCGCGCGCGCGCACACACACACACACACACACACATATATATATATATATCCACAAGCATAAAACCTAAAAACTAATGCGCAATTATAACACAGTGATCATATCACATTTTTCATTAAATTTAAATGGTTTATATATTGATTCTACGCGTGATAAAATGCGATAGTCGATTTGAATTACGAATTCTCGAGAAACACAAATAAATACAAACTACTGCACGTAAATGGCTGTATCCACGGCCCAACCCTTTTTAACCCGTATTTTGTGGTTTACTGGACGTGTGTAATTCATTCATTCCTATTGTTAAATATATAGTATTGGCTCAGGAGCCCTCAATGGCATGTCAAATACCTAATCCGTTGTGCCATTACAAATCTAAAAGTTATGCAAGCCTGTGTGAAGTCTATATGTCATACCAAAACATGAACTCGCAAAATTTCCAACCCTTCATTGGTTTGCTGTTAATTAAAAACTTCAAAAGTTAACTTGAAGAAAAATCCCCGCTCCTAAAATGCCTACATTTTAACGGACACGCTGACTGGAATGCTCCCAGTAAAGTTGACAGCGATATAGGAAAAGTACTTGCACATCCTAAAGACGTACAGTCGGTTCACGACTGGAAGAAACTTTTGAAAATCAACCTTTGAAAAAACACCCTAGCCGTTAGCTACATGCACATAACATTACAAACAGCGGCGAGTGCGGAAACAGTTATGCCGTTAGATTGCCAGCACAAAGAGAGGAAATAGTTCAAAAGTTTTAACATAATTGTTAATTTATCGCTTACAAATGTGTTTTGAAAAGACTTGTGTATTATTATGCCAATTATTAATGACGTGATGCTAACGTATTTAGATTTCAACGTTTCTTGCATAGTCACATGATCAGGCTCAAGGTGAAAGTAGAGCGGCCATTTGTTTACAAACCTTCGTTTCGTGTGTTGTTGACTGGGTGTGGTTGACACACGTACCAGAGAATTTGTGCGATTATCTTGTTTAACCTATAATAATTCATTTATCGGTTTTTTTTTTTTTACTAATATCCGCTCTTTATTATTTCTCGTTGTACTGATTCCTTGCGTTTCTGAAAACTGTATAAGAGATTACTCGTAGTGCGTTCCCACAGGTTTAATATTTTTTAAATTTATTTCAGGTTTGCTTAAAATTTTATTTACTGTATTTTACGTTGTATATTGCGGTAGTTTTTGTGTGCAGTCATGAGTTCTAGCAAGGTGAAGAAAAGAGAAGTCACCACTCATCAACGCCAACAGGACATCATTAACCTCACCGAATCGTTGTATTCCCTAATTAGGCGAGGGGAAATTAAACCGTGCAACATCGCGGAAAGAGCGGCAGAAATGTTGAAACTCTCCAGATCCACAGTGCTAAGGTATGTTAAAATATATATAGTATTAACCATTGCGTTTGCAAGTTGTGTGTGTTAAGGTCAATTATGTTGGCCTACGAAATGTGTTTACAAGAACATAAATAAAAGTTGTTAATAACTTGATAACATCGTCGAACGTTGTCTATGTGTTTTTTTAACGTTTTATTAGGGTAATTATTAAGTTTAGGGGGCTTTTCTGTAAAAATAACAATAATCCACTCCACTAATGATGCAGAACACGAATATACGAGGGGCATTAACGTCCGACTAATTTCGTAACATGTGCCCACCTAACCTAACAGAACCTAACCCCACGATGGGTGAGTCACTATTTTACATTTTTCAACTAACCTAGGATTGTTGGGTTTTACACTAACCTAGGATTTTTGTATTTTACACTAACCTAGGATTGTAGGGTTATATAAACTCAAATGTGAGTCTATGAATCGCCTAACCAAAAGGTGGTATTACAATGTGTAATTAAAAATAAAAACTACTTTGTGTTGGAATTTGTGTACCCCTGCGAGGGATTCTTCATAAACAACCCAATATATACAGTGGAACTTTATTATAAAGACAACTGACAATGGTAAGGAAAATTGTCTCTATAGTGATTTTGTTATAGGAAATTAATTTTATATAGGTTATGGAGAGATGGTGCATTTTAAGATGCTGAAGAAACTGCTTGTTTTGTACTTATAAGTTACATTGCGGCATTAATTGCCATTGTTATA
>NQII01000054.1:1450700-1488549 GCA_002778355.1 Clitarchus hookeri | reverse complement strand
GGGGGGGGGGGTACTATCATGTGTGATGTCTACAAGTTGAGGGGCGCTTATCACAAATATGGAATGATTTTTTTCTTTGCGTTGCAAAAAAAAAGACAATGACTGCTACGACCGTAGACATGCAAGGCGAGCATTCCCACGTGAGAACATGTGCTCCGGGTGTGGACGGGTGTGGAAACGCTTTCGACACGTGGCGGGGTATCGTTTCCCGCCGACCCGTGACGCAACCTCCACGGGCCTTTTATTTCCCCAGGTCTCACCGTATCCGCATTGCTCCCGCTGTTGAGCGCAGCTGCCCGCGGCTATGCGTATACCTGCCACATGGGCCCGTACTTACTTCATTCACTCCCAGGTGGCAGCACAAGGAAACACTGCCCGTAACAAAGTCGCCACGAGCGTAGACGGGTGTGGGGTACCGGGTTCAACACCCCTCCCCTGAAATATGGACACATAAAAAAAAGAAAAGAAAAATATAGTTAGTTATTAGTAAAACAAGAAATGTTTGTAAATAAAACGGTAAAAATGAAACAGTAAAAATAAGTAAAATAAAAATTACGGGTGTCGACATCTTCTTTTGTTACTCAGCAAAAAATCTTCCTATAGGCGCTGCTTTATCAACGGAGTACCCCTCCTCCCCAAGTAAATTTCTGACCTACGCCACTGAAAGCCATAGCTGTTGGCTGGCCAGTTAGTGCAGAGTATGCCTGCGACGGAAAAATAGTTCCAACTTCCAACGGTATTCCGTAATTTTTTTTAAACCTAAATCGTGGTTATCTACTTGGATGAAATGTGATAGTGTCAGAGGCGTGATTGAGAGCCATAAGGTTTCTGTTGATGAAAAGGAAAGATCAAACTAGGAACCGTGGCCATTGGGAACGGCTGTGTGTTGTTCAGTCAAATACTGCAGCACCGTGAACTACAGGAGCACAGAGGAAGAGCCCCGACGATATTTTTACGAAATAAGAACAACTTGCATGGATCAGAACTGAAGTTGCGTGTGACTGGAGTGCACAACACTGTGTTTTGTGACTGCGTGAAGCATGTGATGATGCCGCGTTACCGTATCGTACAATAACGTCGCAGAATTGTTAAGTACACAGAGACGAAATGGCGTGGCGGTTCCTCTGATGTGAGAGGATAGTCTGTTCGCGGTTTCTTCACACTTTTTGAAACAAGCCTTAGAAAAAACACTCCATGTATAACGTGTTTGGTTGTTTCCTATTAATTTAAATGAGCTTTTACTTATCTATATATATAAATGTGAAAGTGTGTTTGGGTGTTCTTTTGTCCCTCTTTCACGCCGCAACGGAGCAACGGATCGACGTGATTTTTTTCACAGAGATATTTGGAGGACCGGGAAGTGACATAGGCTACTTTTTATCCCGAAAAAATATATCATTCAGCGCTCGGGGTACGATGCTGCATGAATGCTAGATATATCGATATATCGATAGGGAAAATAACTTATCAATTGATATGTAACTGGAAAATATATCGGTCCTTGCTATATATAGCCTAACTATTATATGTATAAATGCGAAAGTGTGTCCGCTTGTTTGTCCTTCCACGTTGCAACGGAGCAACGGATCGACGTCAATTTTTGCAGAGATAGTTGGAGTACCGGGAAGTGACATAGGCTACTTTTTATCCCGAGAAAATGTCTCATTCCCTTGGGGAAATTGTTATTGGAAAATGAAAAAGAACACAAACGCAATAACAATGTAAAGTCACAACTTAGCAACAGATCGACTTAATTTCTTGCACAAAAATAGTTGGACGGCTAAAAGTAGATATTGGCTACTATTTATCGCGAGAAAATATCTCAAAAAATTTACTTTCGCGAGTCGGTTTACCGTACGCGGACGTGGAGAGCAATGGTGGTGGCAGCGGGTGGAAGCATCGCGGGAGGGAGGGGGATCCTTATTTTAAAAAAACCTAAACAATAATTCCGTAGTCCATGCGAGCGGAGCCGTGGGCACAGCTAGTATGTTATAAATAAGTTATAATATTTCATTTATAACTTATATGAATAAAAACTGGGAGAAAATATGAGTGTTGGTAATGCCTAGTAAGAAATAGTCCCTTAGGTGTAATTTTCTAGACTTGGTTAATCTTTGTTTGTTTTTGCTGGGAGTAGAACTTTAGCAGGGCTTCAGGGAAGTTGGAAGTAACCGCGAATGAACTGTACTTATTATCTGATTGCCTGCGCGAGACTCTGGAAACCAGCCTCTAGAATGTGGCTGGCTACGGCGTACTGCCGAATGTTTCCTATTGGCTGGACTGGCGGCTGTGAAGTCGGTTACCAGGCGCTGGTTGGCAAACGGCGCTCCTACATTTCGCTGGTCAGTGACGCCATTTTGCTGGCGTGTGCGGTGGCTATTTCACCTCCGTGTTCTTTAAGTACTGTGTGGCGAAGGACAGAAAGACGCGACAGCCACTCCTACTAGAGGCAGAGGGCAGTTTCCAGGTCGGGCATCTCGTCATCCCGCTTGTGCGCGCTGGGGCCACCCCCGGGCCCGGCCTTGCCGAGCACGGCGACCGAGGAGCGAATGCGCGGCTGACAGCCGGACGCGAAACACGTTCCCCGGAGGTTGACCGGTCCGGCTTCCTCCGCCTCGCATTCCTCCTCAATCTGAGCTACTGTGTTCNTCCACCCTGCCGAGGGCCGAGACGGCGGTACACCGCACACTCCCACCACCGCCTGACGAACTCAGCTTCCCAACGCACAAATCTTCGCATACAGAACAGACACAACAAAACGTACCGCTTCCTTCCATGCAAGCGTACCCAGCTAATCGTCGTTAAGAGGGGCCGTGGTGGCGCAGCGGCTAGCGTGCTCTCGGCGGTGTCGTTCCCGGATTTCCGTGAGTGAGCGGGAGTCGTGCCGGACGATGCCCGCTGGTCGACGGGTTTTCTAGGGGTTCTCCCGTTTCCCCTCGCCCTTGTAATCCGGCACTGCTCCATACCTCACTTCGCCCTCATCGGCTCTCAAGTCCCCGGTGTTAAGAGCCACCCAAACCTTTACACTCCACTAATTGATAACAAATTCATATCAGGATTTTTTTCTATTGGATCGCAGTTTTTAAGAGGCGTCCTGCAAGAATTTGAGTCAATCATAATCTTGTAAGACTTAAGGGTTAAACTGGCACAACAGCCAATGAACAACTAACTGAAGCTCGAGTTACAGGGGACTGTGGAATCCGTGAAATCTCCGAATATTCAGTTATTGTTCGCGTGAAGCTGCGGAAACGGGTCGTGGGTTCTGATTGGCTATTATACGTTGCTAAATAATCCCTATTGGTCTGGCTACCATCTGGCAAGTTATTCTTCAAAAGCTGATTGGCGAACGACTCTTACGTTTGATTTTTGTGCTAATTTTGAATTTAATTAAAAATATATATATATTGTTGGCCAATTAGGCCTTTTTGCAGGAGCAAGAGACATGAGTTCGCGATAAACGCCGACGTTTCCCTTGTGTATTCTTGCTGTAAGTACTGTGACGAACCACGCGCCAGCAAAGTTATCTTACTGGCAGTGCCGGCGACAAAAATGTCGAGGTCTGGAGGTACTCTTGAGGATTTTTGAAGGAGGAAGAGAGTAAGCTGCTGTTAATCTAACTGCTTTTAATTTGTTTAGTAGTGGGGTTTGTAAACCTTTAGGAATATGGACATCGAGTCCTTTTGGTTCTATTTTTACCAGACAGTTAGGAATAGGTTGAAATTATTTATAGGCATATATTTCCTCTACTTTATTGATGGGGAGGAGATTAAGGAACATGTAGAAAATGGAATATTTAAAAAAAAAAAAAAAGGAAATTTATATTGTATGAACGTTACATGGGCCCAAGGAAAAACAATTTAAAGTGCAAAGTAGTGTAAAATGTGGAACTGAAAAAGGGGTTATATTGTATTTATGATAAATTATTGTAGTTTAAGTGAAGTTTGAAGTAGCCAAAGCGAATTTCCACGTGTAAACCTATAAGCAATTTTCAGTTCCATTTTAACATTATACCCACAGAATATTTTACACACCTTTTACATTTTTAAACAGAATTTTGGACATATTTTGTCTTATTTAAACACCGGCCAAATTTATTTACAATTTTACAGTTCACATATTTTCGTTTTTGCCCCATATAAGTAACAACAAATTAAATAATTTAAATAATAAAAATTACTAAAAAAATATATGTGTTAAATTTACAGACGAAACTAGTTGTTCCGACAATTTTGACCAGGAAAGGGGTCCATTTATACCTAGCGATTGAACAACGCTTTAGTACGTTTGAAATATATTTTTGCTTCTTCTTTTATTTTGAGACTATTAAACAAACGTGCCCAAAGTATGCTGTTATAAAAAAAACACGACACACTTCAGACGATGCCTGTAGATTACTTTTAGAACACCACACACATTAGAAACACCATTTCGGAGCACTCCAATATAGCTAACAAAAGATTTTTCCAAAGCGCCGTATCTCAACAAATCCGAGTTTGATACTTGAAGGACATGCAGTGAACCTTGATACAGATCTCCCACCAATAGGGACGCGCTTATAGGTACCCGCAGCTCGACGAAAACATTGCAAGCCAGTTGAGAGCGCTGAGGGAAACGGCGAGGCAGCCTTGCTGCGCGTAGCATTGTCGTCCTTACGCTCAAGCGCTTCTCGGCTTCAAAAGCGGAAAATAGTTCTAACTGCAGTCTATTAGCGGTTTATTCTCATTTTTTAAATCAAATCTTTGAAGAAAAAAAAACCACGTATTAAGTTTTTGGTTGTTTCCTAAATATGACATGTATCACAAGTGTTTTATACTTATGTTAACAAAGGGTACCTTATGTTTGGTTAAATTTATATTTTATCTACAAATTATAACATTTAATTTCTAAATACCATGAAAGTAACTATAAAATGGGCATTCCAGGACACCTGGCACCTAGGAGGCAGCGGGGAACCGGTAGCATCTACCGCGTCAGCCGATGACGTCATCACAGCTACCGCGCTAGGTGCGTGACGCTATGCAAGGCTCTCGTCTCTACACGAGGATTTCAAAATGAGATCGTCTCTGATAAGCTACGCGAGGCTCTCACAATGTTTTTGAAAATTAAAAAAACAATACATATTTTTGAATAATTTTTAAACAAAATTTTATTTCTAATTTTTTAATTTTTAATTTTTTTTTTAACTGCTTAGCTACGCGAGGCTCTCGAAACTGACAAGTCAGTACCGTTCATATTTGCTGAAGAATGTTTGTGTTCATTTTCCTCTGACACAACTTCCCACAGCATATAAGCATAGTATAATTTCCGAATCAGATATAGTTAACAAAACATATGCATCATCCCGTCAACGAAAATGATCAAGGAGTCATTTAAGCCCTATGCTTATTACGAAAGGTTCGTTTTTAAGTTAATGTGCANAAACATATGCATCATCCCGTCAACGAAAATGATCAAGGAGTCATTTAAGCCCTATGCTTATTACGAAAGGTTCGTTTGTAAGTTAATGTGCAAATGACATCACACGAAGCTCTCGTACTGGCTGCATTTAAAGACGAACGTAAGGTTCAGTGTTTCATGTGTAAGATAATGACATCACACGAAGCTCTCATACCGGCAGCAATTAGGTTCGATGCCAGCTGCTTACTTATTGCATGATGTCAANAATGACATCACACGAAGCTCTCATACCGGCAGCAATTAGGTTCGATGCCAGCTGCTTACTTATTGCATGATGTCAAATATTTATTTTGGTTTAATTTAAATTACACGTAGCTCTCGAAGGAAAGCGAACATTCTATAGGATGCTAGCAAGTATAAAGATGAAAGGAATATATATAACGTCACATAAAAAAAAAACAAATTAATTTATATTAGTACTTTTTTTTTTAATTAAAATTAAAAAATATATTGGATATGAAAACCGCTAGCAGCGCTGCGTGACCACCAGACTCAAAATTTATGAATTTTAGTTTCTAACTAATGTTTTTTCAAATGACGTCACACGAGGCTCTCGAAGGAGGGTGAAGCTGGCTGACTATAGGATGCTGACAATGTTAAAGGCGCCTTGGTTTTGTTAACACCTCGGTACTTGAAAAAAAAAGTAAGATATTTTTTTTTTAAATTCTACGTATTGTATTATAAATTTGAGTGTGGCGCTGCGTAACCACCAGACTCAAAAAATTATTTTATGAAGTTGTTATTTTCAAATTGATGTTTTGATCCTTCAAATTACGTCCTAACAGAATGCGGACATGTATTACGTTATAAAAAAACCAAAAATTATTTATATATATATATATATATATATATATATTTGAAATGTTACACATTTTAAAAAAAATAATTTCTAATATGCGTGACCTCTGACGAAAGGGAAGACACATATCAACGCCTGGCTGCACGGCCGGTGTTCGTTGCTTCTCCTGACTGCACATATACAGCTGCTTTCCACATTTAGGCCCTATGCGAACTTATAAGCATAGTTGGTCGTAATTTCCAACCCGTCTATGATATGGGTATAAAATTTGTAACATACACATCACCCCCGACATTGCATTCCATCGGCATGCAGTGGTCTTGCAACAGATAGAGCGCATGTTAAACATCACGCGCTTGCATTCCAAACTGGGAGGGTTATCACAGGGTCATACCAAATGCGATATAAACTTCACACTCTGGCATCCATTTCGGCAGAATGCCGTGCTGATGCAACGGATAGAGCACATGTTTCAGCAGGGTGCCGCGGTGACGCAATGGATACAACGCATGTTAAATGTCACGCAAATGAATTCCGAGCTGGATAAGTAATCTCAGAGTCTTCCCAAATGCGATATAAACTTCACACTCTTGCATTCCATTTCGGCAGGATGCCGCGGTGACACAACAGATAGAGCGCATGTAAAACGACACGCACTTGCATTCCAAGCTGGGAGGATAATCTCAGAGTCTTCCCAAATCAAATTAAACTACACACTCTTGCATTCCATTTCGGCAGGGTGATGCAGTGACGCAACGGATAGAGCGTATGTTAAACGTCACGCACTTGCATTCCAAGCTCGGAGGGTTATCTCAGAGTCTCCACAAATGCAATATAAACTTCATGNAAGCTGGGAGGATAATCTCAGAGTCTTCCCAAATCAAATTAAACTACACACTCTTGCATTCCATTTCGGCAGGGTGATGCAGTGACGCAACGGATAGAGCGTATGTTAAACGTCACGCACTTGCATTCCAAGCTCGGAGGGTTATCTCAGAGTCTCCACAAATGCAATATAAACTTCATGCTCTTGCATTCCATTTCGGCAGGGTGCTGCAGTGACATAGCGGAGACGACTCGCTTCCTAGCAGCCATGACATAGCCCAATGCGACGGGGTGCCGCGGTGATGTAGTGGATAGACTTCTCATTTCCCAGCAGACATGACATAGCCACAGGAAACGGGGTGCTGCTGTGACATAGAGAATAGACGACGCGCTTCCCAGCAGCCATAACATAGCCGCAGGCGTAGGGGTGCCGCTGTGATGTAGCGGATTGACGACTTGTTTCCCAGCAGCCATAACATAGCCGCAGGCGACAGGGTGCTGCAGTGATGTAGTGGATAGACTTCTCATTTCCCAGCAGACATGACATAGCCACAGGAAACGGGGTGCTGCTGTGACATAGAGAATAGACGACGCGCTTCCCAGCAGCCATAACATAGCCGCAGGCGTAGGGGTGCCGCTGTGATGTAGCGGATTGACGACTTGTTTCCCAGCAGCCATAACATAGCCGCAGGCGACAGGGTGCTGCAGTGATGTAGTGGATAGACTTCTCATTTCCCAGCAGACATGACATAGCCACAGGAAACGGGGTGCTGCTGTGACATAGAGAATAGACGACGCGCTTCCTAGCAGACATGACATATCCCCAGGCGTAGGGGTGCCGCTGTGATGTAGCGGATTGACGACTTGTTTCCCAGCAGCCATAACATAGCCGCAGGCGACAGGGTGCTGCAGTGATGCAGCGGATAGACGACTCGCTTCCCAGCGGTCATGACATAGGCCCAGATCCCAAAATAGATTAACATTTAAGTCCTTCCTACTAGATATACATCACGCTCTTGAATGCCAAGCTGGGAGGGCTATCTCAGTGTCTTCCGAAATTCGATTATCATTTAAGTCCTTCCTACATGCTACAACACACATATAGGCTTGAGCAATGCAAAAAGTATTTAAAAAAAACATGTTTAAATAATCTTTTATATTCCGTTATAGCCAAAGGCTCTGAACAGAGTCCTAGAGAAATGTCGGTTCCGAAAACACAAATAGGCTTGGGCCACGCGGGAGAAGTACTAATTAAAAAAACTTGTATGTTTAAACAATAATAATAATCGTTCATATACTCTTATAGCTCCAGCCTCGTCGAGAGAACATAAGTTAAATGTTTTTACCGACACTTTCCCAACATGAGCGATGAAAAAATATATATTTAAAGAATTAGGATGAATATTAATCGTAGCCAGGCGGTGCGTGTGTGCGAGAAAAAAAAACGTGCTGTACACTCAGTAAGTACGCAAAAGAAGTGATGCACATGTGTGATGCAGCGTTATCCTCCCACTTACCATCCACATAGCAGAACCACACAGATAGGTATTCCGTTATAGTCGCAGACCTCTGGCCACGGCCTCGAGGGAGAAATGTCGGTTTCATACAAATATGCTAACACACAACGCGGAAAAGTAATTAAAAAAACTTCTTTAATTAATAATAAATGTTTCCGTTACAGCGTCCCTGCGGCACCAGTTCTGAAATTACGAGCAACTATGATTGTAGGGCTTGAATGGTTATGTGATAATTGTTTATATCATTGCTGAGGGTGTGATGTGTATCATAAACAAATCATCGCCGGCTATGCTTTTCACTGTGAGCGAACAGTTAATTACTACATTCACGTTGTCGTGATGTAAGGGGCAAATCTACAGAGTCCCTTGCTGTTGACGATGTAGTTGTCGATGGTAAGTCTTTAAACAATGATTTCCATGTTTATATTGTCAAAACACATGCATTCGTGGATATGTATATAGATGTAACGATTTGCTTTTATTTGATTAACATGACATGAGGGTTCGTGTTATTCATCCAGGGTTGTCACAGCATGACCTGCTTGTTAACTGCTTAGAAATGCTCTAACATATATTGAGCACAGTTATATAAGAAAATATTTTACTGTAGATATAGTTCATGGTAATTTTTTTTGTATGATGTGTTCGATACTTAACATTTATATATTTATATATATATTATATAAGTTTTTTAACTTACATATTATGTTGTATTTTTACTTGTGATATTATTACAATTTCTATTGAGTTTAAACCTGTGATAGCAGCATAACATGTGCAGCATTATGTGCGTTGGTGACCTTTATGTTCGCTTTGTTAGTGGCGAGATGCTTTCGAGACATTTTAGGCTTCTTTATCGTTGTGTGTGACAGCATCCTTTATGTTAGGCCTTCGAGAGCTTCGCATAACCTGTTAGGCTCCTTTATGCGCGTCTGTGTTCTGTCTTTATTACATTAGCTTACATTTATGATTTATATGATTATTCACATTGTAGGCATATGGAAATGGTATGTTACAGTAGTGACATGACTGTTCTCACAATTTTTTTTCATTATAGTGTGCATTGCCTTTAATGCTTAATTATTGTGTATGGTCGGGAATACTCTGAGATAACCCTCATGCATATGGTTGGGTAGACCCTGAGATAACTCTCCCGGCTTGGCCTGCAAGAGTTTGATGTATATCTCGTAGGAAGGACTTAAATGTTAATCGAATTTGGGAAGACTTTACTCTTTCGAGATGACGGCAGTGATGTTATGAAGTTGCCGAACGTATCTTACACGATACGGAACTTATGCGTACCTATGCTTGAAAGGAGTAAATGAATCTGTCATAATTTTTCCATTGTCGAGGGTGNACGATACGGAACTTATGCGTACCTATGCTTGAAAGGAGTAAATGAATCTGTCATAATTTTTCCATTGTCGAGGGTGTGCTGTGTATCGGAACTTAGAACCTGCTGTGCTTATACAATGTGTGAAGTTATATGATAAGAGGCCAATGAATACGAACATTCTACAGCCATGATGAATGGTGCTAGCTTGTAGGTGTTGATGTCCCTTAGCCATTGAGACACTCGCACAGAGTGTTAGGTAAAATCGCTCCTTGCCCAAAAAAGGAGTCACTACTCTATATTGTGAGATTATCAAAAAAAAATTCCAATGTAAGAGTGCGTGTGAATAAGTTTGACATAGGCAAATCACATCCGCTGCTNTGAGATTATCAAAAAAAAATTCCAATGTAAGAGTGCGTGTGAATAAGTTTGACATAGGCAAATCACATCCGCTGCTACATGACACCCCATGCTGGAATACTGTTGCTGCATTGTGGACTGTTTCTCCCATGCTACGTCGAAACTAAACACCTGGTTTTGGNCCCCATGCTGGAATACTGTTGCTGCATTGTGGACTGTTTCTCCCATGCTACGTCGAAACTAAACACCTGGTTTTGGATAAGCATCACTTGGCCGCTTCATTGTCACTGAAGGGGGGCCATAACAAAGTCCTGCCACTGCTTGCAGTAGTAGTATTTACGTTAAGCGTAAGTTCATTGGTTGCTGTAGTGATTTCAACAAAGATAACGAAACCTATATTAATATGTTTATAAAACAGTCATGTTATCACACCCACTAGTAGAAACCATATATATGTTCGGAATATCTAGTAATGAATATGTATCCCCCCCCCCTTTTTGCTCTAGCTTATACGGTCAATCTTTGTTTGCATGTGTTGATGAAATATTAAAAGTTATGTGAACCTCTCGTAACCAATCAGGCACGTAGTCCTTTCGTGATGTTGGGAGTGATGTCTATGAAATTTTTTGGCAATCGCATCTTAAACGAGACAGATATTAGGCGCAACTAGCGCGTAAATTCTTATGTGAGAATTGTTGAGGGTGTGTATCATAAATAAATCGGAACCTGCTATGCATATACTATGTGAGACGCTACATGATAGGAGGGTATTGAATACGAACATACTTCAGCCATGATGAATGATACTAGCTTGTTAATTTTGATATCCTTAGCCTTGNGGAGGGTATTGAATACGAACATACTTCAGCCATGATGAATGATACTAGCTTGTTAATTTTGATATCCTTAGCCTTGCATAGCCAATCAGAGACGAGAGCCTCTCGCAGCATCTATCTCTTATCAATCTCCTATTGACTANAGGAGGGTATTGAATACGAACATACTTCAGCCATGATGAATGATACTAGCTTGTTAATTTTGATATCCTTAGCCTTGGATAGCCAATCAGAGACGAGAGCCTCTCGCAGCATCTATCTCTTATCAATCTCCTATTGACTAAAAAAAAAAAGGGGGTCACATAATGAAGGGTCATTGCAGAATATCTATAAACGAATTTCTCGAGGGAGTCGCCGAAGCCCTGCACCGCCTGGCTGTAACAAACAATTATTAATACTTAAAATAGTTTAACTATATCCGAAACTCTCGTCGCCTGGAGTATGTGTACAACGACTCTCTAAGCATTATATCAGTTATTATCTTGTTATGCGTCGTGGGAGCACGATCAACAACGGACTGGGTCTGATGTACGTGTATGTATGTAAGTGCATACATGAATTTTTTGCGTACTGACTGACGCTGTGAGCATACGGCATATGTAAAACGTATTTCTCGGGAGGAGTCGCGCAGAGCTTCCCCTTGATGTAACTTACTCGGTAAATCTTTGTTTGCATGTATCGATGGGTCTGCTGTACGTGTGTGTATGTATGTGTGTACATTAATTAGTTTCTGTGTACTGACTGGCGTCCCTGGCTGTAGCGAAATAAAAATAATAATAATAATACTTTATAAATATTTCCGAAACTCGTGCTAAAGTGTGTGTGTGTTTGTGTGTAATGCTAATTTGTGTGCTGACTGGTCGAGCATACGTCGTATTTAAACATATTATTATTTTCTCGTGGAATAGCTGTGATACTTGTTTCTTGGAAGTGCTCGCATGTCAGCGTGGTAAGGTGTGCCTGATGCTTTTGGCGTGTCCGACTGTAACGTACTTTTTTAAACGATGGCCTATTAACATAATACCTGCTGTATCTGGGAGATAATTATTTTTTAGGACGCTTCATTAACTTAAATGTCTGTTGTCTGCCTGCGTTTATGCAGCATCATGGCGGGCGTCTCTGAAGAGCATGGTGAATATCTTGTATGAAGGATTTAAATTATAATCAAATTTAGGAAGACTTTGAGGTAACCCCCCTGGCTTAGCACGCAAGATCATGAAGTATATCATCTCATAGGAAGCTTAACATGTCGTCTTCGTCGGGCGTCTCGCAGATCCTGGTTGTTGCAAAACTAATAATCATACTAGTTTACATATATTATTATTTTTAATATTTCCGAAACTCACGTCGGGCTTAGTGTGGCAAAAGGAAAAACATTCTATTACTTTAAGTACATATCATTTCCATCGCTTACGCCGTGATGTAAATAAAAACCTATTTCTCTCGGTGAGTCGGTGGGCTCGCATCATCGCAGGGGTCTGGGGCTGTAACGGAAACATTTATTATTATTTAAAGAAGTTTTTTTAATTACTTTTCCGCATTGTGTTGGCGCATTTGTATGAATCCGACATTTCTCTCTGTGGGCGCTGGCCAGGAGTCTGCGACTATAACGGAATACCTATCTGTGTGGTTCTGCTATGCGGATGGTAGGTGGGAGGACTTGGCTGCATCACACATGTGCATCACTTCTTTTGCGTACTTACTGAGTGTACAGGACGTTTTTTTCTCTCACACACACACCGCCTGGCTACGATTAATATTCATCCTAATTCTTTAAATATATATATTTCCATCGCTCACGTTGGGACAGTGTCGGTAAAATTATTTAACTTATGTTCTCTCGACGAGGCGGGGGCTATAACAGTATATGAACGATTATTATTATTGTTTAAACATACATGTTTTTTAATTAGTACTTCTCCAGTGTGGCTCAAGCATATATGCGTTTTATAGGAACCGACATTTCTCAAGGACTCTGGTCAGAGCTGTTGGCTATAACATAATATAAAAGATTATTTAAACATGTTTTTTTTAAATACTTGTTGCATTGCTCAAGCCTATATGTGTGTTGTAGCATGTAAGAAGGACTTAAATGATAATCGAATTTCGGAAGACACTCAGATAGCCCTCCCAGCTTGTCATGCGCGAGNTGATGTATATCTCGTAGGAAGGACTTAAATGTTAATCTATTTTGGGAAGACACTGCGATAACCCTCCCGGCTTGTCATCTGGGCCTATGTCATGACCGCTGGGAAGCGAGTCGTCTATCCGCTACGTCACCGCCTAACCCATCGCCTGGGCCTATGTTATGGCTGCTGGGAAGCGAGTCGCCTATCTGCTACATCACCGCGGCACCCCATCGCCTGGGGCTATGTCATGGCTGCTGGGAAGCGAGTCGTCTATCTGTTACATCACCGCGTAACCCCTACGCCTGGGGCTATGTCATGGCTGCTGGGAAGCGAGTCGTCTATCCGCTACATCACCGCGGCACCCTGCCGAAATGGAATGCAAGAGCGTGAAGTTTATTTTGCATTTGGGAAGACTCTAAGATAACCCTCCCAGCTTGGAATGCAAGAGTGTGAAGCTTAACATATGCTCTATCAGTTGCATCACCGCGGCACCCTGCTGAAAGGAAATGCAAGATTGTGAAGTTTATATTGCACTCGGGAAGACTCTGAGATAACCCTCCCAGCTTGGAATGTAAGTGCATGACGTTTAACATACGCTCTATCCATTGCATCACCACAGCATCCTGCCGAAATGGAATGCTAGAGTGTGTAGTTTATATCTCATATGGGAAGACTCTGAAATAACCCTCCCAGCTTGGAATGCAAGTGCGTGACGTTTAACATACACTCTATCCATTACGTCACAGCATCACCTTGTCAAAATGGAATGCAAGAGTGTGAAGTTTATATTGCACTCGGGAAGACTCTGAGATAACCCTCCCAGCTTGGAATGTAAGTGCATGACGTTTAACATACGCTCTATACATTGTGTCACCACATCACCCTGCCGAAATGGAATGCAAGGGTGTGAAGTATATATTGCATTTGGGAAGACTCTGAGATAACCCACCCAGTTTGGAATTCAAGTGCATGACTTTAACATGCACTGTATCCATTGCATCACCGCGGCACCCTGCCGAAACATGTGCTCTATCCGTTGCATCACCGTGGCATCCTGCCGAATTGGAATGCCAGAGTATGAATTTTATATCGCGTTTGGGAAGACTCTGAGATAACACTCCCAGCTTGGAATGCAAGTGCATGACGTTTAACATGCACTCTATCCGTTGCAAGACCGCTGCATCCCGATGGAATGCAATGTCGGGGGTGATGTGTGTGTTACAAATTTTACACCCATATCTTAGACGGGTTGGAAATTACGACCAACTATGCTTATAAGTTCGCATAGGGCCTAAATGTGGAAAACAGCTGTATAGGTGCAGTCAGGAGAAGCAACGAACACCGGCCGTGCAGCCAGGCGTTGATATGTGTCTTTCGACAGAGGTCACGCATATTAGAAATTATTTTTTTTAAAATGTGTAACATTTCAAATATATATATATATATTAATATAAATAATTTTTGGTTTTTTTATAACGTAATACATGTCCGCATTCTGTTAGGACGTAATTTGAAGGATCAAAACATCAATTTGAAAATAACAACTTCATAAAATAATTTTTTGAGTCTGGTGGTTACGCAGCGCCACACTCAAATTTATAATACAATACGTAGAATTTAAAAAAAAAATATCTTACTTTTTTTTTTTCAAGTACCGAGATGTTAACAAACCCAAGGCGCCTTTAACATTGTCAGCATCCTATAGTCAGCCAGCTTCACCCTCCTTCGAGAGCCTCGTGTGACGTCATTTGAAAAAACATTAGTTAGAAACTAAAATTCATAAATTTTGAGTCTGGTGGTCACGCAGCGCTGCTAGCGGTTTTCATATCCAATATATTTTTTAATTTTAATTTTAAAAAAAAGTACTAATATAAATTAATTAGTTTTTTTTTTAATGTGACGTTATATATATTCCTTTTATCTTTATACTTGCTAGCATCCTATAGAATGTTCGCTTTCCTTCGAGAGCTACGTGTAATTTAAATTAAACCAAAATAAATATTTGACATCATGCAAAGCAGCTGGCATCGAACCTAATTGCTGCCGGTATGAGAGCTTCGTGTGATGTCATTTGCACATTAACTTACAAACGAACCTTCGTAATAAGCGTAGGGCTTAAATGACTCCTTGATCATTTTCGTTGACGGGATGATGCATATATTTTGTTGACTATATCTGATTCGGAAATTAGACTATGCTTATACGCTGTGAGAAGTTGTATCAGGGGACAATGAACGCAAACATTCTTCAGCAAATATGAACTGTACTGACTTAGTTTCAAGAGCCTCGCGTAGCTAAGCAGTTAAAAAAAAAATAAAAAATAAAATAAAAAATTAAAATTTAAAATAATTCATATTTTTTTTTAATTTTCAGAAACATTGCGAGAGATTCGTCTAACCTATCAGAAACGATCGCATTTTGAAATCCTCGTGTAGAGACGAGAGCCTTGCATAGCGCCACGCACCTAGCGCGGTAGTTGTGATGACGTCATCGGCTGACGCGGGATATGCTACCGGCTCCCCGCTATTTGCCAGGTGCCAGGTGTCCTGGATTGCCCCTTTTATCTTCTCATGAATAAAAATAGCGAGCAAAGGTGTTTTGGTAATGCCTAGTAAGAAATAGTTCTTTTGCAAAATATTATTATGCTTGGTGCGCATGAAAGCGGTGCGTTGTATCTCTGTTGTAATTTCATAGATTCGGGCAAGCTATGTTTGCACGAGGCGGAGGAATATCCTGGATGTATAACTGTAGCAGGGCTTCACAAAATTGTTTGAAAAGTCACAATCAGGACGGCCGGGCCGGGAATCGAACCCGGGGCCTCCCTAATGCAAGTTCACCACTGCACCACCTCGCTGGGGGACATGAAGAAATAGAAGGGTGGTAGAGGGAAAGCGAGCTCGTCTCCGCGTGGTTTCAACCAGCCGACGCGTAACTAGCTCTTGAGGGGGGTGGGGGGTTGTTCTGGAGTGCTCCGCTGCACCCCGATGAGTTATTTACGGAGCCATTTCTCGTGGAATGCAAACACGCCCCAAAGCAGGGTTTCAAGAGGAACTGGCTTCGCTTTTATAATTACCGGAAACGAAGAGTTCCGGGAACCGAGGCGCTCTTGCGTGTGTCGGCAACAGCCGGGCCACGCCGACGACAGAGCGCCCTGGCAGCAAACGGCGCAAACAAGTGTGGCGGTCTCACACCCCTTGTTTACGATGGTTTACACGCGAGGTGGTGAATGTAGCGGACAAGGATTCTCTTATTCCCACACACACACTATTCTTAGCTCTCTAATTCCCGAGTTCTTTGGAGACTGCGATCTCAAACACTTTTGAGTATACTATGCGCAAGTGTAGCCCGGGTAAAGTTTATATAGGTTGTTCACGGTAAATAGAGCACTTTTGAAATCCACCTTCAAAAACATTACTGTCGGTAACTGTGTTTATTTCAAAGAACACGCTGTCTGGTAACCTGCATGTAAAATTTGTGAGGTATACGATAAATAATTGCATGCCTTTACATCGCATTAGAAGTTTGACATTTAAATTTGCGGACTGTGAATTTATTTTATTTATGTTTGTTTTATTTTCATATGTGTAAGAATTAGCATATTAGTAACATACTTACATTCCTACAGTATTTCACAGTTACGATTGACTAACGCATGGATAAAGTGATGTCCACGGCAAATTTTTACATGTGATGGAAGGATACGAATTGGGAGAGATAAGTAAATCCTAAGCAGGGCTTTAAAAAGTGCTCACTTTATAAACAATTGTCTTTATTTGAAGGCAGATACATATTCGTTGTTTCCTTAGTGTTTATCAGGATATTCACAGGACGCTACGGTGTGCCACGGAATTCTTAATATTACAGAAGCGAGTTTCAGCCGCACATGCCAGCAAAATGGCGTCACTGANCAGAAGCGAGCTTCAGCCGCACATGCCAGCAAAATGGCGTCACTGAGAATCAACACAGGTCTACCGGAAAGCAGTTCGCCACTCAGCCCCTCTTCGTAACCTACTTGCAATTCGACAGTTCAGCCAATAGGGAATCTTCCGCATCACGCAACAGTCAGTTAAACGAACGGCCCATTTCTGGAGCCTCGCGCAAGAACCTACTTCTGCATTTCACATCTGTGTGTAGTTAATTATTACGTATATCAATTACGGACACGTCATTTTCGAGATAAAATTCAACGAGTTGCTGTATTGCAAAACACTTCAGCTCAGATACACATTCATGTTCGAATGATTTTATTTTTTATAGGCTGTTCACGGTTAATTGAGCAGTTTTAAAACCATACGTTGAAAAATGTCACTACCCATACTGGCATATACGTACATTTCTTAAGAGGCACGCGGAGTGGTATGCGCCTAGTTAAGTTGGTAACGACCGAGGGAAAGGTGTTCCATATCTCAACGTTGAGTAAACATTTGTGGATAGTGAAATTATTTATTTTTCTTTATACTTGTTTAATGCAAGCATGTGTAAAAATGAGCAAATTTGTTACATACTTCTCTAATAACTTCACAGTCTCACTTGACCGACGTGACGCATAAATAATGTGATCAGGCCCTTGCCAATGTTTACATATGGTGGAAGAATACACAATGTGCATAAAAGTAGATCTTAGGCATGGCTTTCAAAAGTGCTCACTTTATCGTGAACAGCCTTTACGCACTTACGTGTCTGCCTGTGAATCGCAGACGTTTCGTATCGGAGTAACATAATTCTGACTAGGCCAACCATCAAGTAAAAGACCGTCGTAGTCAAAAATACATAACCATTAGAAGACGCACGTATACGATGAGTCCGGCGGACGTCGACTAATGTCCCGGGAAAAGGTCACGCCTAAGAAATTAACACCTAATTGGCGGGGACGCGAAAATTTTCCACGCAAACGCCCACTAAGAAACGACTGAAAGTACTCACACGTTGTGATGCTCTCCCGACACCTGTAAAACACCTTTGCGTGTCACGATGTATAACTTTCACGCTCACTGCCGCACTGTGGATTTAGCCAAATCGCAGAGTCAAAGAATAGCTACATAAACGAAATCATTGCTTTTGCCGCGTACCCCAGCCACACAACCGCCAAAGAATGTCTCAAATTCCTAAAAACATGGCCAATGAAAGCCAAGCATCCCACCTGCTGAACGCAAGACGAACCAATTGCAAACCATGTACGACATTTTAACGCAGTCAGACACATCGCCTTTACAATAGCTTACATCAACCCATAATTTGGTAATTAATGTTTCGTTTTCAGGCGTTGAAACAGAGATTTTTGATCTCGACAAATATGCATTTTTACAAACGTCTTATAGTAACTTGCGCATCGTAGCAAATTACGTTTCTGTTTATTCATGGCACAAGCAGCAAACAAATGCTTGCATGTCAGCAGCAGCTAGTAACATTAAACAGGCAAAGACACTGTCTGTAGTGGCGCTAGCTTCTGACCACGCACTGCAGCGAATATTATTTAGTTTACATCAGCGTGAGATACGCGAACGAGTATTCATCGGAAAATATCTTAACTCTTTCGGACCCGATTTAATTTATGGTTTCAAGGTGTTGCAGAGAAGAATATTTTTGATACGTACTGTACTTTAACCCGACACGGCAATTGTTTCGTGATCACAGCCACTGAGTTGCAGGCTTTATCTTCAGCTATAGAAATAAGAACAACTCATAACCTATAAGAGCAGCACGATTTACGAACCAGTTACCCACAGGGAAGATCATTTAACTTTTAGCCTTGCAGTGCACAGTACCGGCCAAATATAACCTTTCTGTATATTATGCACACAATTGTATATGTCTCAGGGACATGATAAAACCGGATATTNTAACCCACAGGGAAGATCATTTAACTTTTAGCCTTGCACCGGCCAAATATAACCTTTCTGTATATTATGCACACAATTGTATATGTCTCAGGGACATGATAAAACCGGATATTTGATCAAATCCCTAAGGTAGATGATCAATTCACGGAAGATGTTAAAATGACAACTCTGTGGGGTGATATCCTCAAAGAAAGTAAGTGATTTGATCAAGTCCCTTAACTGTTTTAGTGAAAAGATGTTATACTTGAAGCTGGTAGCCTCATTACCTATAAAAAATTGCCGGCGAGCCTTGAAATGACCATAACACCAGTAGTGAACCTTCCTGCTGGCGCTGGGGCTCGGCCACGGTGCGTAATTTTTGGCTACGCTTTGGGCGAGTCCTGACTTCTGTATTTCATCTTCTCACTAAAACAGTTAAGGGACTTGATCAAATCACTTACTTTCTTTAGGGAAATCACCCCACAGAGTTGTCATTTTAACATCTTCCGTGAATTGATCATCTACCTTACGGATTTGATCAAATCTCCGGTTTTATCATCTCCCTGCGATATATACACTGGTTAGGAATGTACAGATAAAGAAAGGTGAAACGGCGTTAGTATTAAATGGCAAATTTACTATTTCTTCGAAGAACCTAGTTCTAACAACGGTACTTCCACCAGCCATATGCGGTGTGGAAAGAGTGTTCAACTCTCGTCTGCAGGCTGTATTGGGAAAGCCCGAAGTACGGAACGCAGCAGGTCGCAAGCATAGAATAGTCAATGACAGAGAAACGGAAGCTGTCGAATGTATAACGACTCAAAGGATAGCACGGATACTTCCAACTTTTCCGGAGCCCTAATAAAGTTCTACTTCCAGGGTATTCCTCCACCTAATGTGGGCAAAGCTTAACCGAGCCTAGAAAATTACACCAAAGGAACAATGCACTGCATTCGTGCCCATCAATGTAATAATACTTTGCACGATAACAATTTCTTACTAAGAGTTACCAACGTACCTATTTTCTCTCTGTTTCTATTCATATTGATCCTAAATAAAATATTGTAATATAAAATAAAAGTAAAAATTTGAATTGTACAAAAATTAGGTACTTTTAAGTTAACACAAGTATAAAATGTTTGTGATACATGACATATTTAGAAAACAGCAAAACACGTCATTCATGGGGTGACTTTTCAAAGGTTTGAATCAAAAATTTTGAAGACACCGCGAATAGACTATATGGTGGGAGTGGGAGAGATTTGGACGACTCTTAACGTCGAGGTCTTTAGAGCCGATGAGGGTGAAGTGAGGGGAGTAGGAAGCAACCCCTAAGTACAAGGGCGGAGGAAACGGGAGATCCCAGAGAAAACCCACCGACCAGCGGGATCGTCCAGCGCTATTCCCACATGCAAAAATCCGGGAGCGACCCGGCCAGGAATCGAACCAGTAAGAATCAATAACCACCGTTGAGCCGCGGCGAACTGAACGTACTGTGAACATTCATGAGCAAACGTGGCGCGACGTCACCTGTAGAAATGTGTTTTAGTGGCTGATGTGTACAGACAACTAATTTTCACCAAAAGAGTTTCATGCATGCTATACTTCAATATACACGTGCACACCTTACGTTTTATAATTTGTTTTTGTCCAAGGGTTGAGAAGATATTTTGGTTCTTAACTGGGCCGATCTCAATTAGGTTACCCTGCTTACGTCTGTGAACTGCGGACAGGAGCCTAAAGGCCTTTTCACACGATCAAATTTAACTTCAAATTACCTTCAATTTTTATTGAATTCAATTAATTGAAAACTATATGACGTCATACGTCATAATCGCGGATATCTTCCCTTTCTATTTATTGAATATCACGTTTTCCTTCAGGATTGTAGTTTAAAACATGTTCTATATTTTCTTGAATACAATTTTTCAATCGCCGTTCACAGTTTTTCTGACAATTTTAAAGGAAGTATTCTCATAATATAACTGTGTGCACACATTTAAAGTTGTTATAAAATAAGGACGCATATTTCTTAAAAAAGGAAAATGTACAATAATATGAAGAACATTTATGGTGATTTAACCAGTTATTTCCGTGTCGTGCATAAGTCGTAGATACTTCTAAAATTTTACTTTTGGTTTTTTTCAATTTTTTGCAATTTTCGTTGGAAGGTTTCCTACGAGGTTGAAATTCTAGCCAATCAGAGAGAGAGAGAGAGAGAGAGAGAGAGAGAGAGAGAGAGAGAGAGAGAGAGAGAGAGAGAGAGAGTGTGTGTGTGTGTGTGTGTGGTGGAGTAATTTTGATTCTTTTGTTTTGAGAAACAGCGATGTGATTATTAAACACGAGTGAGTAGTAAATAAAAAACCACGAAAATGTTTACTAATACTAAAATATCATTGTGTGAGAATTAAGGTAAACATTCGTGTTTATTTAACACAACAATTTACAGTTACAACAGCTAAACGGTGAGGCTCTGTGCATAAACGAATAATCCTGAAGTCGTGAGTGAAGACTGTTTCTGAACCACAGTTGCAGATGTAAAATCATAATAAACGCAGTCTCCTTTATTTGTACGGCAGCCATTATAGTCCATTACACGGTTACTTCCAACTTTTCTGAAGACCTGCTAAAGTTATACTTCTAGAATATTCCTCTGCCTCATGCAAACAAAGCTTAAATAATTCTAGAAAATCACACCAATGTGACAGTGCACCGCATTCGAGGGTACGCAGTGTAATAACATGTTGCATAAGAACTATTTCTTACTAGGCATTGCCAACACACCTATTTTATCAATATTTTTATTCCTATTGATTGCAGCTGAAATATTAAAATTTATATATAAAATATGAGTATAAGTGCAATTTAACAAAAAATTAAATACTCTTATGTTAACACTAGTATAAAACGCTTGTGATACATGGCATATTTAGGACACAACCAAAAATTTGATATATGGGGTAATTTTTCAAAGGCTTAATTCAAAGATGTTAAGAAACCACGAATAGGCTATATCGTGTGACAAGTTTTTCACAGAACCCTCCATACTTGTTTGCATGTAGGTTCGGATAGCAGGTGTCGTGGATGCTTCCGCCCGAGCTTGTACGGAAAATGTTATGGTTCCACACAGGGTTTAGGGATGTCCCGGGGAATTCCGCTCTTGTAAAACTGACTCTTCTGCGCTGCTGTGCGCCAGTCCCTCAGGACGGGTAGCTAACTGCTATAGTAGAGGAGTATGAAAAGAGGTTTGGAGGAGAGTACAAGATGTGGGTGGAGACGATGGGAAGATCGACACACACAGGAAGGGCGGCGTCTCCGCCCAGTCGGACAATTAAGCCAGGCCGCCTCCAAGACGCCACGGCTACCACGCTGCCCCCTCCCTCGCACACCAAGGCAAACGTTTATGGCTGATTGAAGCGTTCGTTAGGCCCAATTCCGTCCACTTGACGGCCAACTGTTTTAATTGCCTCCCCCTCCCGACAACCTTCCTCTGTACTTCGTCAGGCGCAGCGCCGACCTGTATGAGCAAGTTGGCGCATGCAGCAAGCTTTGCATGATATATGTGTAGGCTGTTCGCGGTTAGGATCTACTTTCTGCACCTTTCGTACCTATCCGCCTTAAGAAAATATAACAGTGCCATGGGCCCCCTCACACCTTAGCCATACGTCAAACAAGTGTAACTATTGAGGACGTGTGTGTATGTGTGTGTTGCGTGTGTAAGTAATTGAGGGCGTATGTGTGTGTAAATATATTAAGTCCTCATAGTAACCAAAAAATTATATTTCACTGTGGGTTTACACGTTAACTTTCGAGATCTATAAAATACTCTATGTTTATTTGTCACATGGTAATTTTATTATTAACTATTGGAGAAATGATACAAATAAGCGGACAGGAACTTAAGTGATCACTTTACTGTAAATAGCTTATATATAAAATTAAAATGTTAATTTTTTTCTTACGTGTCAGGGAAGTAAATTACATAACTACAGAATCTAAACATAGGTTTTTTTTAAATACGCTACGACATGGAACTACTTTTCATACATTGCTACTAACTTTTCTGGGAGTGTTTCCGTTTAAATATATGCCGCCAGGGGCAGGATATTTTTCAGGGTTTTAATTATAAAATGCCCAATAAAACGCACAACAGCTGTAAAAATAACAGCGCGTATTCCTTAAAGCATGATCACTAGAAAAGGATTGCCGTTGATTGGACACTTTTAAAAGTCCTAGTTATTCCTATACTTCCTGCCTACCGTGTAGTTTTTTCTTCCCGTAGCAGCATCAAAGAATAGTTAAGCGCACATAAGCAAAATAGTTGCATGTATCACTAACTCCAGAAATAAAGCAGAACGCCGTTCTCCAACCCGTCATCAGCGGCTCGTGAAATAACTTGCTCGACCAATAGGGACTCTTTTGCAGCACGCAACAGACAATCAGGCACAAGACCCGTCTCTAGAGCCTCGCGTGGCCAATAATAAAAGAGCCGGCCTCCCGTGATGCAGTCGGTTGGTGCGCCGCCGGTCTGGGTTCGAATCGCAGGTAAGGCATAAGGGTTAGTTTATGTTAGGTCATCAGTTAGTTGGCCGTCCCTTGATAAGTCTTCAGGCATAAGAGCAGGGGAGGTTAATAAGCTCTATACAATATAATACAATACTAAAAGGTCAAGTACGTCAACATCACAGAAACCACTACGCCATTTATCTTCTGTAGGTACACACTACTCTATGACCACAATAAGAAATCAACATCGTCACGCAAGGCGGCGTTCCAAAAGGTTACTCCGAGAGTAGAGTAAAGTAACAGAGAGTAACAGCTGAGGAAAGCAAGAGTAAATGTGGTTTTGGAACGAGTATGACGTAAATAGCATTATGTGTTTACAAATACGAACTGATTAGGCAACCAATGTAAATTCCAAAATATTATCACTTTCCTCAAATTCTTTCTTTTCAGAAAAAAAATTACTAAAATACATAAACAGCATTTCTTACCATAGTATAATCATAAACATTACTTATAAAAATGCAACCTTTGTACAAAATAATTTTAAAATAAAAATACGAATTTTATCACTTGTTATTTGTATTTTTCCCGTGTGTATCTGTAACAAGGATGTCTACATTTATTTTCAGTTTGTTTAATACTACTAAACTTCTCATCATTTTCAATTTACCTCTTGTTACTCGCTGAAATAAAGCGTGTAAAAGTTTTTACTGTGGCAATATTCTCAGAGTGATTACTCCGCAGTTTTCGGACACTGCCAAAAGCAAGTAAAATATTTACTCGAAGTGTTTTGGAACAGCCAGAGAGAAAAGTTTACTCGCAGAGTAGCGTTTCGGGACGCCGTCCAACAATATAATGGTGTATGCACAAGTCGATTAAAGGACCAAGTAAAATTGTTAGAAATATAAATACATCAATATGTATGAAAAACTAAAAAAGTTAGCATCGGTTGCTGGAGTCTGTACACGGTAAACTGAGCACTTTTGAAAGCTCTGGTTAAGCTCTACTTGTATGCGCATTGTGTATTCATCCACCATATGTGAAATTAAAACATTGTCATGAGCCTGATCACTTTATTCATGAATCGGTCAAGCAAAACTGTGAAATTATTATAAATCTAAATAATTTACTAGTTTTATAATTCCCACACTTATGTGCATTACATAAACAGAAAACAAAACAAATTATTTCAGTTTTCAGAAGTGTTACTTTACACTTTTAATTCAACGTTAATTCCGTCGTTACCAACTTTACTGGGCGCATACCAGCTATTGCGACCGTTACAATACATGCAGATAAGGACAGTGATATTTTTAAAAGGTTCGTTTCAAAAGTGCTCAGGTAATCGTGAACAGCCTATACTAATTTTCATTAACGCACTTTTTATAAGACTTAACACGTATATATGTTTATAATCATGCGCGGTCGATATTAGTGTCGATATGGTCGTCAGTGTTGATATTGCCAATGACCAAACTTCGTTGGTCCGAGCGTACAGGGCTCGCGGTGGTGCAATGGTCAAACAACTCGCCTCTCACCACGGAGAACCGAGTTCAATTCCTGGCGGTCTTGAACCCAGATTTTTACATGTGGGAAACTTGGCGAACGATGCCACTACCATTTGCCCCAAAATTTGATTTCGTTGCTGCTCGATCTTCACCTCGCTCCACCCCCATCAGAGCCGAAGATATCTGTTACTGTGCGTCGTTGGAAACCCTCGTTAATCGTTAAAGTGTATAGACGAATCTGAAGTTTAGCCTGATAACAAATAACTCTCGAAATGTCCGGAAATTTAAAATCACTACGACGATTAAAATGTGGAATCAAAATGCAAATTAATAATGGATCTTGGGCTGCATTTCAAGACAACATTATATACTTGACCTATAAACACTTAGAAATACTGATAATTTCTAAATATTTAT
Organism: Clitarchus hookeri; assembly: GCA_002778355.1. Lineage (NCBI taxonomy): Eukaryota > Metazoa > Arthropoda > Insecta > Phasmatodea > Phasmatidae > Clitarchus > Clitarchus hookeri. Next base: position 1,463,043 of record NQII01000054.1, on the reverse strand, counting down.
ATTAAAAAACAACTTACAAGACTGTTTCATTCACTTTTCTCACGATGGTAACCTTTTTTTTACACATCGTCGCAAAAACATTGCTGCCGCAGTATGTTTAATTAACACGCTTTTTGCTGCCGCCATCGATCTTAGCTTTCGAGACCTCGCTATATGCCTATCGATCTTAGCTTTCGAGACCTCGCTATATGCCTGCGCTAAGAGGTTTCCATTTGCAAAGCATATGTGAAGGGGATGCTACCGCTATTCAATTTACGTCAGATTAGTGATACTGCACATTTGGGGTTAGGGTTCTTCCAAATACATTTCAGCGACCTCAGTACCTCCCGAAGATACTCCGATTACAACAGAAATGACACAGGCCGAGGTCCTTACTGTACGCCAGGTAATTAATAATAAATAACACAAGCATTTTGAGGCCGGAACACTTTCCCTGGCATTCAAGACATGGTAGAAATTATCCCCCTACATCCACCACAAAATTAACACTATTTCTGTTCGTATATGCATTGCCAATCACCAGCGTTCATGAACAACGAAGTTTTTGACTGGTTGTCAAACAACGAAGGGGCGAGGACTGGATCCCAATTAAAGAGTGCTATGCTATGTAGCGGAGCTTACACTCCATCGTGTTCATTTGAGCAAGAACGCGGAGACATTCATTTTTATTCGTAGAATTAGTTCTTGAGACGGGTTGTAATGCACCTGTAAGCTCTCAAGTTATCCCAGCGAAACAATGAAACAATATCCTTGGACATTTTGTCTTCCAAATTAAAATATTAACTAATTGTGCATACCCCTTGAGGCCAACCCATGCAGCACACCCAGGGTAATCATACCACAGATTGAATACCAAGTCTCTATGCTACTCAAACTGGGTTCGGAGCCAGAAGTTCACTTCACAGAGCATCTGTGGTCATTGGGAGCTGAGAGGCGTATTCCAGCATTCAGCGAGAACCCAATAATGCCAAAATGAACTTTGAATACAGGGAGAGTAAAAGTTGTTTGACTTGGATGACGCATGAATAAAGTGATCAGGCACATGGCAATGTTAAGTTCAAATATGGCAAAAGGATATAAAATTAGGAGAAACGAAAATGCTAAGTAGGGTTTTCAAAAGTGCTCAATTAACCGTGAGCGGTTTGTAGCAGCGTATATTTCCCAAGAACACTTGACTAGCAGGTCAAATGCTGTGAAACATCTTGCAATTTACACTTAACGCAACTAATCACAATTTAATGCTCTCCGCGCAGCTGATATATGATAATAGTTTATTCGAGATTTCTTCACACCTTTCTCACCTTTGAACTATCGCCCTATGCTTGGTTGTTTCCTTAACATGTCACGTATTACAAGCGATTTATACTCGTGTAAACATAAAAAGTTCCTTATATTTAGTTAAAACCAGCGTTTCCTAATATTCCTAGAATTTTGAGTCACTCTAAGTTCACACCTGCAAAATTCGCTTTCTTATTTGGCATCAGACGTAAAACCAAGTTCCTCTATGTTCCTCTAAATTCTGCCAATGGCCCCCAATTTGTTTGGCACGGCCCATGGGATTCGCGAGTCAATTAGTGATGACAGTACTTATATAGAGGCGGAGTGGACAACTTCCTGTGGCGTGGTAAAATAGATTAAAGAGGACAGAGTCAATGAAAGCCTGGCCTTTGCTCAGGCATGTGAGAACACGTGAAGTTATCCCATCACCTAGCGATAAAGCAAATTTTGCGACACATTCCCACAGAATAACAAAGTCAGAAGACTTTGTACAACAGGGCACTAGGTACCTCGCCGATAAGTGTCGAGCTTGTAACCTTTCGGGCGCTAGCAGAACCACTAGAATACCGCCACAAGATGATCGACCCGATAAGAAACACTACACGTTCAAGAGCAACACGCAGCTACTCAGGTACTGAGCACGCTTACATCGAAGTTATGGACACTCGTTTCCGTATACTTACTTATTATGTGCTTTCACTCGTACGGTTACAGCTTGTCTCCCTAGTTGTCACAAGCGACATTGTAAGCAGATGTGTCTATTATAATTTTAAAAAAATAACTATGGAATATTTTCATGTAAATCTTTTTTCAGGGCAGAAATTAAAGTCGATATTTTGTTGCCCATTCATAAATTTTATTATTGAAACTCAAACATGGTCGTTGAAAAATGTCAGTCAGCAAAAACCGTCGTAAGTAGCTCTATTTACGACATTTATTATCCTGTGACATTTTTTTAAAAACTATAGTGGCAAAGTTGTATTTTTTTTTTAAACAGATTCCTGTATTAAAAACCAACTGTCACCGCTTAAAATTCTGAGGAAACAGAATACGCGCGAAACTTGTTTATGCTATTTCCCATCGCCGTCGCAATGCTACCCAATGGCCGGATTTGACCTTGAGGCAATTACTATTGTTTACTAGGGAACCCCCTTAAACGGCAAGCCGTTATCAGAAGTTTTGTTAGGCTTGATTCGCAGCGGGAATTGGTCAATCGTAGTCAGCCTCGTTCACAACTTCACTGCAGATCGAAAACTTGCGACGCGCACTATTCTCGTTGGCGGTCAATTGTCCGGATATGAAAAGCGGAAGAGACCGTGGGAAATAAAGTCGTGGATAGGGAGAGGGGAGAAGAAGAAAGAGAGAGATTGACAACGCAGGCAATTAAGAAAGAATAATGAAGGCTGCATGACTGATCAGTTTTCCCAGGGCCCGCCCAGACGTATCGATCAGAAAGTTCTTGTTTACATACGAGTTTCCCTATCCTGTTGATGAAGAAGGAAGAGAGGAGGGGTGGTGGTGAAAGGAACAGCATTAGTAGCCGGGGGGGGGGGCGAAGGATTGTTCTATTGTGACAGTCGTCAGAGGTACGGACTTTGGGTTAATGAAGGGGAGAGAGGGAGAGACACTTTATGTGGGGCATCTCTGCGGCGGATCAACTCTCGAAAACACAACTTCGCGCCTGGATTGTGGAGAAACTGTGGGAGAGCTGAGAACAATACGAACAAGCAGCTTTGCACTATCCTTCTCTCCTATAAATTTTCATTTCAGGTATTGCAACGGAAGAACTCGCGGGTCTGACGAGTAGGGAAATTTCCTTAATTCGCTAGGTGGCAGGCTCGACTTCAAACACTTCAGAAAGTGTGCTGCTCTTGATTCTTTTTCACATCCTGAAGGACTCTGGAGACAGCAATAAATACCTAATGATGGTGTCACCATATTACACAATAACTTAAGGATACAAAAGTTAACACGGCCACTTAAAACGCAAGCATCAGCTGCACACGCCAGAAAAATAGCGTCACTTGCCAACAACATGTCGGAACGCCGTTCATCAATAAGCGCTCGGTAACTAACTTGCTATGGGGAAGCCTAGCCGATCGGGAAGCTTTCGCAACCTGCAGTAGCCAATCAAAGCATAGCAGGTTCCAGAGCTTCACGTAGCCAACCAGCGTATGGGTTCGCTCACAACAAAGGAATGCACTATGTCATTTCACTTCTGTGTAGTTAACTAGTCTGTGGCTTAACTAAGCCGANCCGTATCATGCTTAACTAAGCCGAAATAAATATAACAGTTTTCACTAGTGTGGCAGTAATGTTGAAGATTCAACCTAGAACTTCCGAAATCAATACCAACTTGAAAAATTTGTGTTCTTTGGCGACAAATTTATGTTTCAAATAAGTGTGAATTTGCAATACTTTTGTAGTATGTTGCAAGTCCTACAGGAAACCAAGTGAACAAATAAACCGCAATGACACAGTGGCCTATTCGTGAGTGAATAGGTGAAGAGATTTGGACGGCTCTTAACATCGAGGTCTAGAGAGCCGATGAGGTTGTTGAAGCGAGGTGAGTATGTACTAGCGCCGGGATTAAAGGGCGGGGGAATTTGGAGATTCCCGATAAAACCTGCTCGTCAGTGGCATCGTCCGGCACGATTACCACATGCGAAAATCCGGAAGCGGCCCCGTGGGGAATCGAACCCGGTTCGCATTGGTGTGAGGCGAGTAGTCTAACCACTACACCACCGCGACCCCGACCGATTCGTAACTTGTATGTGAACCCAAAGAGAAGGCAAAAATGGTTTCGAACTGCGGCAGAAGCCGATAAATATATGGCATTCGACTCGAGTGAACACAAGCAAATTACATCAAGCAGAGAAATACTATCATCTGGAAGTTAATACAGCTGGTGCCTACTAGCGAAATCAATTGAATGAACAGTGAGGCGAGTGACTTGGAGTAGAGGGATTCACCGACAGAGAAATCACACTTGAATCAGGGAAATTCAGGCACCGTGATTATCATTAAGTTGCAATTATTTCCAGGGAGCCACTTTATTGGCTTCACTGATTTGTAGCAGCTTTCACTATTCCAGGTACACATTAGGGCACTTGTTTATCGCGAAAAGATCCCCGACTGGCTGTTCTCCGAAAACACTTCAGTTCAGATAAACTTTCGTGGCTGGATTATTTTAACTGTCACGCTTCATAAGTTTCTTCCAACGAATCACAAACGTTCTGTTTCAGTGTCGCAAGTAAATTAATTCCACCTGGCCTAATCAGGTAAGAGAATCTCTCACGAAGACACGCAACTAATAATTAAAGGGAAGTTGTAAGTATGCACGTAGCACATTGAAATGTAGCTGGTGTGTATTTTTTTTTCTCGTGAAAAACGGACCGCAGGGACAGAAAAATTTCGTGGGCTTAGTGTAGGCTACTCCGCAGTCCTATGCACACTCAATCACCAGTCTGTTCATTGGTTACTGCCCCAGTGAGGGGCCAATTCTACTACATAATAAGTGGCACATGGTATTGGGTGCTTCTTTCCTTGGCTCAGCGTCATAAGACATTGTCTTATAAACTGCGACGTAATAACAAGCGTGTCTTGAATGTACACATTTTTAAGTCTAACTTGTCCTAATATTTTATTCGCAAAATTTTCAGAGAGTAAGTCTAGGCGTGTGTTGTGTACGCTGCTACCCGGGTATGGCAGTAATTTTGTACGGCGCCTGATAATTACTTAACTTTAAATGAGAATAGTTCTGTGGCTGGACTGCACTATTACTGGAGCTAATTTATAAAAATGAAGTGTATTGGCAGCAGCTAAATTATAACACATAGTAAATGCCAGCTTCTAACAGCCCACGAATAACACTGGGATTTTATTTTGAAAGTCAAAGCGCAAGAAGATAACGAGCGGTCATCATCTGTTTTCTACTTTTAGCACTCGATACGGTTGTGTCTACCATAAAATTCCTTAATTTAACACAACTTGTGCAATAAACGGTAACGAATATATTTAATGCAAAAGTTATGTGGCAACGTTAGCAACTAGAAATGCAAATTTATTTGGTGGTAAAGCCCATCAGGTACGAAAATCTCTGAGCCCGGCGCAGCCAATCAGCGAACGGGTACGCCCACATCGAAGGAACTACCACGCCATTTCACTTCTGTATACTTATCTAATCTGTGTCCATTACGCTTGAGATTATGGAATGAAACAAATTATGAAGAAAGAAGTAACTAAGCTGGGTTTTCAAAAGTGTCCAGTTTGACCGCGAGCTAACTGTGCCTAATTTGTGCAACGCGGCGGAACATCAGAAATTAAAATTGAACACTGGCACAGATGACTTAATCATACAGAGGAGAAACAGCCGCTTACACCGCGAACTCCAGCTGCACAAGACAGCAAAATGGCGTCACATGAGGCAAAATGATGGAACGCCGTCTGTCAACCAGAGCCTCCTCGTAACATACTCGCCAGCTGGCAGCCCAGCCAACAGGGAAAATTTCGCAGCATGCAGTAGCCAATCAGATACAGGGCCCGCTTCCAAAACCTAGCGCAGGCAGTCAAAGAATGAAGAAGTCCACACCAGAGGAACCGCCACGCCATTTCGTCTCCGTGTACTTCACTATTCTGTGACACTAAATAAAGTGCTGTTCAAGTAAACTGAGCACTTTTGAAAGTTCTGCTTAAGATCTACTTGTATGCACTTCGTGTGTTATTCCGCCATATGTGAAATTAGCATTGCCACGAGTCTGCTCATTTTATCCACGCGTCCGTCATTTGAAAATGTAAANATCTACTTGTATGCACTTCGTGTGTTATTCCGCCATATGTGAAATTAGCATTGCCACGAGTCTGCTCATTTTATCCACGCGTCCGTCATTTGAAAATGTAAAATTATTACAAAAATAAATATTTTATAAATTTGTAAAATTTTACACTTAAGATCCGTTACTAAAAAAATTTTAAAACCAAAGAAACCACTTTAGTATTTAAACATGTTATTACCACTTTTTAATTCAACATTAAGACACGACACTATTTTCCCTCCGTCGCTACCAACTTCTTTGGGTGTATGCTAGTCAGTATGCCCGTTAAAATGTATGCAGGTAGAGGCAGCGACAATTCTCAAAGGTTGATTTCAAAAGTGCTCGGTTAACCGATTCTTTGATCTTGGTCGGCGTGTGTGAGGCGAGGGTTACTTCATGTAGCGCCAACACGGTTGACGACCTTCAGCGGTTCCAACGGTAGCTCGGGAGAAAGGAGACGAGACCGGAAGAGGTAGATCTCTCACCTCTCCACGCGGAACCATTCCACGGCGGCGAGAGTTACAGGCAGAAAAAACAGTGGTTCGTTCGGCTGCCGACGTAAGGGACGCAAAACGCGGCTCATCGGGCCCATTCCGGATACAGGAACTTTCCACTCTGTCGTCGGTTCGAGGCCCGGGGCTGTTTCTCACGCACCTTCCGTCGCTGCCGGCAGCGCGACTGCAATTTAAAACCTGAGTTGGAGGTTGTGTACACTGATAAGAAATATAGTTATATGAACCAGATTTCTGTAGCCACGCCCATCTACACTGTCCAATCAAGAGGGTTTCTGGTACCATCTAAATATTGTTAATGCATCTAATAATAGCGACAGAACTGTGTGTTATTATCGTGTCTGTGTTTGTATCTGTAACCATAAGTATAGTTAGAACAGAACAAATAGTTCCAGCAGAACAACTTCAGCAATATTTGGTTCGTTGCTGCAATAAACAGTGCAATAAACTATCAGAGCTTTCTGTTGGACAGGAATTATAGAATACAACAGAATTTGTGCGACTTACCTGTGATATTTTTTGAGCGTTTGTTGTGCGTAATTGTAGCGTCTCTCGTGCTGACACATTCTACTTTCTACGCGTTAACTATGTTCCATGCTAAATAAATTTTGGACCGGCCTTAAGGCAGTCCCTACTTAGTGCTTGAAATGTGTTGCAACGTGTTTGAGATATGCGTTTTTTTTCTGCCGAAACTATTAAATGTGGCTCCAAAATGTTTACCTTCGATAAGAAAGCACGTTCCTGAGGATGGCGGAGTGGTACTTTCAAGACATCACGCACACTGGAAACATTATTTTTATGTCCAACATAGCTACAATGTTTTTCCAGACTTAAGATGAGGTATACCAGTTCTTCGTCTTCTGCGCATGTACACAACATTGACCTACCCCAAACCAACACAACTGTCAAGTTCACATGGTCAACAGTGACGAATGTGTTTATTTATATCTTAACTTTCAAAATACAAGCACTTCTACATTAATAACATACTTTTACCAATTTAAGTTTAATTAAAATGCATAACAAATTGGTTAGAGGAATTATACAAACATCTCGAAGAACTGGTTTACTAAACAATGCCCTAACCTCAAATCGTATCCACGTCGTTTACGATAGTCATGTTGGCAGAAAAGCAGTTAAATATTGGGACACGGTGACTGGTTCTGCGCAGCCAGCGACATCACCTTACCCCATATTCACTCTATTAGTTGAGTGATTTNATATATATATATATATAAACAAAAAGTGACGGGGAATTGTATATGAAGTTTGTCATTTTCTTATGACAAGTGTCGTGACTCTTCAAATGTACTGTAAGGATGATAGATCTGGAAAGAAAGTAATCATCTGGCAGAATCCGCGACAATCTTCAACTAGATTTTGTCGCCCACTTCAATTGGAATTACAGAAAGAGACCAGAGAAGCTATTATGACAATTAACAAATAATTTACAGCAGAAAACATGTTTCAATACCCCTCATTATATATAAATACAATTTGAATTGGCAAAACAACATTTGGAACGACTAAATAAATATATATCANCAATACCCCTCATTATATATAAATACAATTTGAATTGGCAAAACAACATTTGGAACGACTAAATAAATATATATCATAGCAATAATTAACACAGTTGTTAATAATTTGTTTCATTGATTACAGTTCTTTGAAACGCAGTATTTGCCTTGGAACACGAAAAAGAGAAAAAATACAACATTAGAAATATAATATTAGCTCCAGAAGAACAAACCATTAAAAAAAATACANGCACGAAAAAGAGAAAAAATACAACATTAGAAATATAATATTAGCTCCAGAAGAACAAACCATTAAAAAAAATACAAATTCAAAACTTAATTTATTTAGCAACTTATTAAAAACGTCACCATTTTATTTGACTAGAACACAGCATCCATTTGATTCTAAACACTCGTTTAGAAGAAGGCAGCATTTGACTTGCCCAGCAAAGCCTCCATTCCATAAATTACTTTTAAAACAATTAAAACGTGTGCACAATAATTACGGTGGCAGGCAGTCGTATAAAACCCAGTACGGCTCCGACCGTTAAAAATTACAAAAAACAAACAACATATTAAAAGATTCACGCATCAATAATATAGTCGTGGAAACAGCAAAAAACGGATACTCATAAATACTTGGGCGGCTAACAAGGACTAACACGACACGTTAAAATAAGAGAGACACGGCAATGTGACACCACAGTTAAGCCGGAACGTAATTTTGAAGGGCGAACGAAACCAAAATTTTGAAATGATCTAGCCTTACTGCATACCCAAGATACAACACCACTATGCCACGTAAATAAATAAAAATTAAAAAAAACACACATTTAATACCCAACCGCAAAGTTAGCGTTCTCTACGACTTACCGTTTTGCTGCCCCATCACTCGGTAGCTCAACTGGTAACTGCGTCAGCTTAGTAACACAATGTCGGCGTTGTCCACTGCTGGGTGAAGGTGAAGGTGGTTAAACCATCAGGTATTATAAAAGAGTACGAATGCATTGACACGCAAATAAAAGTACTTCTAGTCCGTCACACACCAAATGTAGATGACCATGATTGACGGAAAAGTGAGTTCAGCAATAACAGGGACAGCATCGTGTCAACGCTCCAGAAAATCATTAATGATATAGAAAGTGTGGAGAAGAGACCAGTTAATGAACAAACTCTGGAGTATGAGCTATCAACACTTCATGCTCACATCTGATTTCTCGAGTGGTTGCTCCGTGTAAGTTATAGAATAGAGATACGATCATGCCATGTGAAGCAAGAATTTAGAAGTGAGTTGAGGAGAAGAAGAGAGTCGTGAAGTCTGGTTTCCGACTAGTGATTGGCCTGCTTATTGATACTGTCAAACAAGGCAAAGGCACAACGAATGATGGAAATACAGCCGTCGTTTTTTCGATGATCCCGCATGTACGGCATCGATCACAGGGCTTTCTGATGTCCTGATAAAGTGGTATGGTATAATATCGCGCACCTTATCCTGTGGATATGCTGTATGTCCGTGAGTTCTCGTGGTATCCAATGCCTCATGTAGTGCACACAACTCTAATTCATTGTTCGCACGCTATTGAAGTCGCTTTTCTTGCGATAGGAATTCTAAGTTAAGAGGTCCGGGAAGCTCGGGACAAAGATTTTTCGCAGGTTCCGGGAGAGAAGATGTCGCAAGTCAAGCAGAAAGGCGACTAAAAAAGATCCAATGAATATAAAGTTAATATCTTCTGAGACTGTCATTTCTCCTATTAGAACACTGGCGCCTAGAAGTTCGTAGCTTGTGGTGTGAAGATGGTGGTGGTGATGAACATGATAGTGGTGGTGATGATTATTATAGTGATATTATTAATTACTGTATTTTGTGTTGTATTAATATATATATATATATATATATTATTGCTTTTGATTCTTAAAACAAAAAATATTATCTTCCTTTTTTTCGCTGAATTCATGGAGTTTTGAGTGTATAAATAATGTTTCATTTTGACACCTTGATGTTCCGAAATGCAAAGTTTTATGCTTCATATTTGCTTCATATATTTAGAGTATCGCTTTATAAGCCATTCAAATAGAAAAAAAACTGCACTACACAATACCAGAGGTTTTGTCCAGGAAAATAGGTGTTTTGCTCCACTGTGCGCCGGTCGGCGTTAACCGTAGCGCTTCATCGATATCTTCCTCACTCACGTAAATATAGCCCTCACTAGGCGACTGCCTTAAAGGCCATTTTGTAGGATTGTCCATGTCGGCGTTGTTTCTACTTAAACGCGGGCGTGTGTTATTTATGCCTGGAAAACTCGTATGCACTGTCTGCGGTGGGGCCGCGGTAGCGTAGCAGCTAGANCCTGTGATATTTTTTGAGCGTTTGTTGTGCGTAATTGTAGCGTCTCTCGTGCTGACACATTCTACTTTCTACGCGTTAACTATGTTCCATGCTAAATAAATTTTGGACCGGCCTTAAGGCAGTCCCTACTTAGTGCTTGAAATGTGTTGCAACGTGTTTGAGATATGCGTTTTTTTTCTGCCGAAACTATTAAATGTGGCTCCAAAATGTTTACCTTCGATAAGAAAGCACGTTCCTGAGGATGGCGGAGTGGTACTTTCAAGACATCACGCANGGCTCCAAAATGTTTACCTTCGATAAGAAAGCACGTTCCTGAGGATGGCGGAGTGGTACTTTCAAGACATCACGCACACTGGAAACATTATTTTTATGTCCAACATAGCTACAATGTTTTTCCAGACTTAAGATGAGGTATACCAGTTCTTCGTCTTCTGCGCATGTACACAACATTGACCTACCCCAAACCAACACAACTGTCAAGTTCACATGGTCAACAGTGACGAATGTGTTTATTTATATCTTAGCTTTCAAAATACAAGCACTTCTACATTAATAACATACTTTTACCAATTTAAGTTTAATTAAAATGCATAACAAATTGGTTAGAGGAATTATACAAACATCTCGAAGAACTGGTTTACTAAACAATGCCCTAACCTCAAATCGTATCCACGTCGTTTACGATAGTCATGTTGGCAGAAAAGCAGTTAAATATTGGGACACGGTGACTGGTTCTGCGCAGCCAGCGACATCACCTTACCCCATATTCACTCTATTAGTTGAGTGATTTGCATGAAGAGACGATACCGCATTACCACTTTACATACGCCGCATAGTGGGGCAAAAGAACCATTTTCCTGGACAAATCCCCAAAAATAAAAGTTATAATTATTGTTTAAACTATTCATGGCCATGTAGTGCAATGTATAGGGCAGTAAAAGCTACAAGAAAAAGTTAATTTGCTCCTTTACTTTAGCGGCGAGAAGCCTGCAAAGTAGCTGTATCACATAGATGCCATTTTTGCGAGCTACTAGAGTCTAAGATGTCTCGTAGTCCTGTGATCTCAGGTGACACGGTAATACAATTATCAAGTTTGGCCATCAAAAAACCGCCTATTATGATGATCGTAAGATAGCCTACCGATATACATTTATATAATTATCTCGTTTTCCTTAAGGTTTCTTGTACAGGTCGATTTCTGCATACATCTTTGTACGTTCGCAGACCTACANTAATTATCTCGTTTTCCTTAAGGTTTCTTGTACAGGTCGATTTCTGCATACATCTTTGTACGTTCGCAGACCTACATAATTTGCCGCACGAGGCCCCACGCTAAATGTTTAACCAATAGAACAGGAAAACATTCCCTTATAATATGTATAAAAATTACGTGCCACCTTTAGCCACCTGCGGAGAAAACAGCGAATGAGTAAGCGCGCGCGCATCTGCTAGACAGCACGTGAGGGCGCGTGGCACTGGAGGCGGACGAGGAANTAATTATCTCGTTTTCCTTAAGGTTTCTTGTACAGGTCGATTTCTGCATACATCTTTGTACGTTCGCAGACCTACACAATTTGCCCCACGAGGCCCCACGCTAAATGTTTTACCAATCAAACCAGAAAATCTTCCTTTACAAATATATAAAAATTACGTGCCACCTTTAGCCACCTGCGGAGAAGACAGCGAATGAGTAAGCGCGCGCGCATCTGCTAGACAGCACGTGAGGGCGCGTGGCACTGGAGGCGGACGAGGAACAGCGCCTATGGATCTCACTTCCGCTCGTATCTTGTCCCTCCAGATATATGAGAACAGTGCACTTAATCCTCCCGTGGAAAATGTTGATTTGATATCTAAGTGGGGATTTGATGG